>CAUYUJ010016332.1:130000-284174 GCA_963575745.1 Prorocentrum cordatum | reverse complement strand
CTCTTCCTCTATCTCTCTCTCTCTCTCTTTCTCTCTCTCCCTCTCTCTCTCTCTCTCTCTCTCTTTCTCTCTCTCTCTCTCTCTCTCTCTCTCTCTCTCTCTCTCTCTCTCTCTCTCTCTCTCTCTCTCTCTCTCTCTCTCTCTAGTCTCGGCCCGAGAGTGCTCTGCACTCAGACCGCAGCTACGACGCGAAGCGCCCCGCCTCGGAGTCAGACTCCCAGGCCTCGCGAGACCGGAGGGGCCCCAGCAGGACCCTACTGATTCGCGTCACCTCTCCGCACCAGAGTGCCCGCAGCAATGGCCCCCAAGAAGCCGGAGCGCCGTCACTCTTCAAAGCAGCCTCCGAGCTCCCGCCCCGCGCGCCCTGCTGCTGAAGGGTCCCTCCTTCAACGCAAGCAGGACTGCATCGCAGCGTTCAGGCAAGCGGGGTCTGACCGCCCCACGGCCGCCTATTACGGGCTAGCCGAACTGAACGCGGACGAGCTCCAGGCAAAGTACGACATGCACAAGTCCAACACGAAGAAGCTTGGCAGCGCCCTTATCCGCATGTGCGCCGCCAACCAGATCAGCTACGCGCTCGACCACTACCAGCGCAGCAAGCCTAAGCGCACTGGCGGTGACACATCGCACCCACCATCGGGTTCCGCACGTCTTCAGGCTGCGGACACCCAATTCATTGCCTTGGACCCTGCCTTTTGGAAGGTCCCTGTTCTTGCCGAACCCACCTCGCCTGACGACGGCAAGACGTACAAGCCCAGCATCAGCCTCCACGACTTCGAGAGTGGCGAACGGCTGCTGCAACACCACCTCGGGCAGGGCAAGCGAGCCACGGGCCAGCTCGCGATTGCTGTCATGGGCCCGAAAAACGACAACTACGTCGGTACCGAGCTCGCCGTCCCCGTCCTGAAGCGCCATCCCAAGGCGCCCAAAGTGGTCCACACGCACGTCCCCGTGATCGTGTACCAGCTGGGCACCAAGGAGGTCGCCTGCACGGAAAAGGTAGCCGTCGCCACCATCGACCCCGCCGGCCACGTCTGCTGGATTCGGGCGACCATACACGAGACCGAGGCCATTGCCGCAGTCCCCTCCATGCACCAGGCCTTCGAGGACCAGTTCTCGGGAGGTGCCCCCGTGAACGGTGGTCCACGCGCCAAGGGCCCTTTTCGAGGTGACTCCGCTCCACAGGACAAGGCGCGCCAGAAGCACAAGGAGTCCAAGAAAGACGCTCGCCGCCAGGAGCTCGATGGCCAGCTCCACGACACCTTCAAGGCCCTCTTCCACGGCAGCTTTAAAGCCGTCACCATCCTCGAACCCTGCAAAAGCCTAGGCAGGTTTGGATCGGGCGTCGGAAAGAGGTCCCTGGCTGCCACCTTCGGCGTCAGTCTCCAAGCGGTCGACAAGGTCAGGGCAACTCGGTGCCACCTACGACCTCAGCAACGTAGGTGCAGACGAGCCCACCGCCGACAAGTATCAGACCGTGTGGTTCCCTGAGGACCAGCCCATCACGATGGCAGACGCGTTCCAGAAGTCGGTGGAGCTCAAGGCCCTGGGAGTCGTCAGGCACGGCAAGTCAGGCCTGCTGGGGATCCGTGTCCCGCGGGGGTCTGACGTCGCCAAGGCCGCTGCTGTCAGCATCCGCGGCTGCGAGGCCACCCTCGCCAAGACGCGCTACCGCATCACTGGCATTGCGTCACGCCACGCCACGCTGACCCAGCTCGCCAAGACTCTCACGGGCCCGTCCGTCAAATGGGACTGCGAGGTCTACCACGCCGCCTGGGACCCAGCCACTGCGGCCCAGTTTGCCCTAGTGCGCGCCCATCGGCCCCCACTCACCTATACGGCGCAGGTCGCGGGGTGCTCCATCCCGTGGAGCATCGCCGAGGCCCCGCTGGCTGAGGTGGCGCCGAAGCGGGACAACGTTACCATCGTCGCGCCTACCACCATCGCAGAGCCTGCGACGCCGCCAGCCGGTGGTGGCGGCTTCAGCCCCGCCACCGGCACACTCCTCACCAAAGCGGCCCAGAGCCCCTACCTCCACGACCTCATGACTGCCACGCCCAAAGGCAAGGGCGTCGCACCGCTCCTGACCCCCAAGGGGGAGCCTTTAGCCAAGCGCCACCGATCCTCCAGCGGGAAACGAGACGCCACGCCGCCCGCAAGGCCACCCCGCGCCCCAGGCCGCAGCTCCTCTGCGCCCCCTCACGGCACGGACGGAGCCGCTGAACCGACGGCCGCCCCAGGACCAGGTGGCCACGACCCCTGGCTTGGCACGGCCGCGGCGGAAGGAGGGGCCACACCGAAGGCGCCGCTGCCACAGCCGCCGAAGTACCAGGTGACGTCGTTGACGTCGAGATCCTCTCATCAGGCGATGAATACAGCGAGGCCTCCCACGAACTCAACACCTTCGGCGAGCGCTTCGCATCGGCCTCTAAACCGCCCGATGCTGCCACGACCCGCATCCAGCACATGGAACAGCAGCACGAGCTACTAGCCACCACGGTGGATAACATGCAGATGCAGCTTGCGGGCGTTCTCTCCTCCCAGGCCACACTCACGGAGCACATTTCAGGGCTGGAACGGGGGCTTGCCACCGTCGTCACCCAGCAACAAACGGCAACCGCCGACGCCGCTGCACTGCGCGGCGATATCCAGACCCTCCTCGGGCACCTCACGGGAGGCACCATCCACCTGCCACAAGCGGCCACTCTGGAAGTTCAGAAGGAGGAAGCCGCAGCGGCCGCCGAGCCCGCGGCAGCCTGCAGTGCGACCGACCAGCCAGGCCAGGCCACCCCAGGGACGGGGCCCTCAGGGGCCGACAAAGGCAAGGACAAGGGTCGGGCCACCCAGGACCCATATTGAAGGTGCCTCAGAGAGCCCGCCTCAGCCCTCCGAGGAAGCGCCTTCAGAGGCACCGCTCCCCTCTTCGCGTCGTATCTCTTTCTTGTTACCTCATGTCTGTTTTGGCAGCAGCACGCGCAAGCTCTCTGGTGTAGGGACACCCGTAGTCTTGCAGGGGGCGTGATTGTAGCGATGTACATGAGCATTCAGGGGGGTATGAGGACGTGTGCTGCCACGCAGCTTTCGGCTCATCGCTCGCGCCGCCCGCCAGGCCTCGCCATCATGCGGCGCCTCGCCTGCGGCCTGGCCCTCCCCTCGCTGGCTGGAGCACACCCGTCTTCAGGCGGTGCGCCCCAGCACGGAGGAGAGGCTTTCCTGCGACATGCGGAGCGTAGGACGGACTTCTACCTTTACGATGACAGCATCTACAAATACGATCACAGCGCCATTTTGGACCCGATCGTGAACAGCACCGCCGCCGCTGGTCCGTGCGGCACCGGGCTGCTGGGCGCCCCCGCGAGCGCCTGGCCTGAGCAGCACCAGGGGCCCTGCCCCACGCGCTGCCCCCCTGGGACTTCGACGGCTACTACTATGCCTACGCCGAGTACCAGCACGTCTCCTACGAGCACGCCCTCGTCAACTACGACACATGCATCGCAGTCGACCGACGATTTTGCCGCAGCTGAGCTGACTCCTGCGTCCTCCGGCCACGCCTCGCACCGCATGCAAGTTCAGCTACGAGGGCTACCATCACTCAATACGACGCCTGCGGTCGACCGTCGTACAGCATATCCTCGATGGCACCCTGTCTTCAGCTTGTCCTCGACCGTCGTGCAGCATATCCTCGACAGGACCGCTGGCAAGGACCAGGCACGCAGTGGCGGCTTCAGCCCCGCTGCAGTGCCCTGGCTGCCACCGCCCCCGCATGAGGCAACGCGCGCCGCGCACGACCACCTGCGAGAGTTACCACCGACCACGACGCCTGCCGCCGTACGTAGCACCGTGTACCCTCCAGAGTGTCGCACCCCCACAGCGTGCCGACCTGACAGCTTCGACATTACTGACAGCGGTGGGTCGTGCCACGCTGGAAACCACGCCGCTGAGCCAGTGCCGCAGACGGCTCCACCATGGCCCCCACAGACCACAGGCGCCTCGCTGCGAGCCATCTGGCTCCTCGTGCCCTACCTGTGCATCACCGAGGAGCCCAACACGCTATGTGGGCTGCTAATTATGGCCGTGCTTAGCACCCACGCACACGGCCTGACTACCAGCAACACAGAGAGTCCCGCTTCCCCTCTGTGCGCCAGGGGTGAACCTGATGAGGATCCCGCCTTCTGGCACCTGATGAACATCCGAGCACGGCTCATCCCGCGCGCCGCGGCGTGGGCACCAGGTGAGGACCATCAGGACGTTTACTGGGCATGGCTCGAGGACTGCGTCCCGCACGTCCTGGCGACGCTCCATCTGCCACAGTACGACCACCTTTTCCAGGAGGACTCCGCGGAGAAAAACGACGCCCTGCGTCACCGCACAGAGCGGGCCCCGACAGACAGCGCACCAACCGCAACCTCACTCGTATTCAGGGCAGCCACGAGTACCCCACCCGCTACCTTGGCCTCCTTCTGGAATACCAGTGCGCGCGTGCCCAGCTCGTCGGCCCTGAAGCTTTCGCGGCACCACTGCCGCCATACCTCTCACGGGCCCACGCCTTGCTGCCAAGAGGCCTCCCTCCGCCCGACCAAGACGCCCTGGCGTATCTCGTGGATGTGATCCCGCACCACCCGCCAGACCTGCAGCCGCTTGTCGAGGCGGAGCTCGCCGCGGCATCGATGGAACCGCTAAACCTACCACCGCCCGCTGGCCCCCCGCCCAAAACGCCACGTGTGACCAGCCCGCGGACGACGCTGATCCGCTTCTGCTCCAGCACACAGCTGCCAGCGATATCAGCAACATATCCCTGGGCTCGTTCCACGTGTCGGACGATAGCCAGAACGACTCCATCCACGACACGGAAACCCAGGACCCCGACGGCACGCCACCGCCAAGTGACGCTGCCCAGCGCGACCGTGACAGCGATCCCCACACAGGGCGATCCCGGTCGCGCAGCAGTGCGCCCAACAACTCGGCCCAGGCCGACCCCAGCGCACAGCTCAGCGACGCCGAAGGTGTCACCGCCGCCGACGAGCCAGGCCATGCCACCGCACCGCCAGCTCCCACCAGCCCGCGCAGTGGCGGCTTCAGCCCCGCTGCAGCACTGGCTGGACCTGGGCGTCTTCAGACCTCAGGTGGCAGGACCCCGCCCCGCACCCTTGTCCGCCGAGCTAACTCGACTGACTCCAACTCCAGCCCCGTTGACCACTGGCAGGCTGGCCTCGACAACGATCCCATCGAGGACGCGGACCCCGACGCCAGCGGCTCCCAAGAGGCCCCGCACAGCGTAGCGGCCTCTCGACGCTGCGGCTGTCTCATCTGCCTCTTCGCGGTCACGTACGCCATCTTGGTAGCCATGCCGTACCAGGACCAGATCGACGGGTACCTGCCGACACCGAGCCGAGACCCCAGCTACCGGCAGCGACGACGCCGTGAAGCTGCGGCACCAGGCCCAGCCGTGTCCACTACGCCCCGACGCACAATAGCATGCGACGCCGCGACCGCCCTGTGGGGTCTTCTCAGGTGGACCAGCGCCAAACTCAGAGACACTGCCTCGGGCGGAGCCAGCGCAGTCGGGTCTGGCCTCTGGGGCGCCCTGAAATGGGCCAGCGGCAAACTCGGAGCTATCGCCACAGGCGGAGTGGATTGCGGCCCCCTCCTGGTCGGCGCCAAGCTTCTCGCTCAAGGAGCCGTCGGACACGTAGGAGCCCGCATCTGTGCGCGCGTCCTGGACTCACCCACGGCCCAGTGGTGCCTCCGCTGTTGCCAACCGACCAGGAGCCCGCGCGATGAGGCCCCACACACGCTTCCGCGCACGCATCCCGACGACCCCGAGAGCCAGCACGTGCATCCCCTCCGACACCCGCTCCTACAGGAGCACTACGCCGCTGTAGTTGCCGCCGCAGTCGCCGATGTCACCACCGCCACCACTGCCGCCATCGCTGAAGTCACTGCCGCGGTATCGCGAGCCTCGTCTGTCACGCCACGGTCGACCAGCCCGTCCCCGCGAGACGGCCCCACAAGCGGCGCGGCCTCTGGCAACCCGCCGACTCACGAAGCCGCCGCAGCTCAGGCCACCGACGCCGAGGCAAGTGAAGCACGTGAGGTCGCCCTCGACGGCGACGGCGTGCACGGAGCGCCCGACGACGAAGCGGATGCAAGCAACGCCCGTGGTTCCTCTTCCGACATGGACACCCAACCACCACGACGGCGTGCACGCCACGCATCACCCGCCAGGCCCCAGGCGCCTTCAGGCCCTGGTACGCCCCACCCAGCCCTCTGGCCACCGACGCGCAACTTACGCAGCACCATCCAGCGCGACCCAGCGGCCCCCGTGCCGCCGACGAGCATCCTCACCTCCCTGTACCAGAACGGCTTTGCGCTTGGTAACAGTGGCGTGACCACGGAGGACATCGAAGACGCCCTGCGACTCTACGACCATCCTCGATTCACCCATGACCCAACGCTCCAAGCGTTGGCGCCGTGGACTGACATCATGCAGAGGCCCCCGAACCGACTCACTTGGGTGCTGGAAGACTCGGGCGGGAACTCAGGCGAGACGATCTTCCCCTACCTCACGTGGGACCTCCGCGCTCCTACCACTGACACGCCCACGGTCTTCTGGCACGGGACCCGCGGCGACCTTGCGGCCCGTCTTGCTTTCAACGGAGGTCACTTCCTGCCGGGCCCCCGCCGTGAAGCGAAGGGCCGAACCGCCACAAATGTCGACCGCACGTGCGTGGGTGTGCACCCGTCGCTGGCCGCGTGGTACGCGGTGCCGCCTCACCCGCCCCGCAGCCTCGAAGACGACACCCTCGCCTGGGGACCCATCGCGCTCTGGATGTGCGAGGCTACCAAACCGCCGCGCGGTGAGAACTGGCACAACTTCGTGAACGGGGAGGCTCACGGAGCGCGCCTCATCTACCCACGGGTCCTGGGCCTTCTCATCCGCATGGACTGGTGTGCCCCCACCGAAGCTGCCTCCAGGTGCCGTGCCCTCCCGCACACCTGTGGCATGGGCGACTGCACGCACGCCCTCCACATTGCCGGCTTCGATCACCCAGACCTCCGCGAGGCGGCTGAAGCCCGCGACCAGGAGGCAAAGATTTGGCGCCGGCTGGACACCGCGGCAGCGTGGCCACCGCCACAGGCACTATACTCGCCAGAGGCAGCGCGAGCATGGGCTACACAGCACTACGACACCGAAGCAGCCACCAGGGCCGACCCAAACCAGCCCCGTCCGCGTGCCTCGCTTCGCAAGTTCCAGCTGGACCCGCAGCCACTGATCGACCTGGTGTACACTGCCACGGCGCAGGCTGCACCCGAGCGGTGGCAGTCTGACGTACGAGCGCCGCGCCCCAGCGGCTCCAGCCCTGGGGCCGCGTCTGGCCCATCGCACACCTCTCAGCCAGGTGCCGCCTCGGGACACAGTCCAGACCGCTCACCGACGGCAGCGGGAGCCGACGACCGCCGTACGCCGTCCCTCATCAGCGCGGCCGCCGCCCTCGCCCGAGGCCATGCTCGCTCACGGCGCTCCGCCTCACGTTCGTCACGGCAGAGCGGCTGCAACTCCGCCTCTGACAGCAGCGACATCGATACGTGGGAGCACATCGAGACGGAAGAGGAGCCGACCGCCTACCACGTCCTCGCCTTCCACGTCCGCGATGTGCGGTCCCGTGTGAACGCCCCTGGCGTCGAGGTCGGGCTCGACCCAGGCGAGCATCACGATGGCGCCTACCTACCGTGGGGGGCGACCGTTGTGGGCCACCGCGTTACTGACCCTGCGGTTGCGGGTCGCGATGGCTGGGTCATCCTTCACCACGACCACGGCGACACCACCACCAGGCTCTGGGCACCGACCCAAGTCCTCGTCAAGGCGGACGACACTTGGCGCACGGTCATGATCGCAGCGGACCTGGGGCCCCAGTGGATCCAGCGCCATGCTGACGACGCTCGCCTCCCCGCGGAGGCGGTCCGCACTCCAGGCCAGTCCTGGTTCGCCGACGTCTGGCCTTTGTGGGATCGACCCCGACCCCACCCAGACGACGCAGTCACCGACGAGCAAGCGTTCCCGCCCCTACCAGGACGCTGGATTTGCCTACAGTGCCGATTCCAATGCTGCCAGTATTGTGCTGCCCGCCGCGACACGCAGCTCGGCACCTCGGGCCAACCGACCTGCCCGGACTGCTCCCTCAGCGGACTGCGTGCACCTATGGACTGGTCCACGGAATACTCTTGCAACAGCTGGACGTGCGTGTACAGCACCGACGACAGGGCCGCCGACACATGCTGCCTCTCCAGCAGATGCCCGCATCCGCCTCGTCCGCACAGCCTGTTCGACGTCCGTGCCTCAGGGATGCCTCCGCACATCCTCGCCCGCCAATACGGCAACGCGCCAGCCCAGCACGACCTCATGGAGCCCCCCCGAGCGCCTTCAGGCCCCGGGGGGGGAGCCTCCGCAACCAGGCCAAGCAGGATACCAGGGCCAATGGTATCTACCACCGAGGCCGCGTCGCGTCCCCAAGCAGGGATTGCCCGACGGCACGAGGCGGCCACCAGGGTTCACAGGAACGGGGATGCCTGAAGACCCGTCTCCCGACCAACCGCTGTGGAAGGAAGGCTACGTGCTCTTCGGCCCTCACCCGGCCCTCAAGGAGGATTTCATCTTCAACAAAGCGGTCCGCCGACCTTACTCCCTAGCCATCACCAACATGCACAGGGATCGTGTCACAGTCAGGACCGTATGCGAGTCTATCGCCGAGCGCATCCACACTACCCGCACGCGCTGGCGAGATGTGGTACTGTACTGGGATGCCGAGGGCGGCCCTGGGCCTCAAGCTCTCGACTGCGACATGCGCCTCTGTGACGCCATGGTGAGTCGTGCCACGACCGAAGCCGAGTTGAACCACGACCGCAACAACCGTGGTAGCTTCTGTCTCTATGGACCAGCGCACCAGCGGGCTGTGAACATCACGGTGCTCCCCGAGCCGCAGAACATTGACTTTGTGGAGCATGTACGGCGCTACTCACCTGACGGGAAGACTTACCCAGACCATGCCTTCGAGCACGTCTACCAGGGCTGGCGGCGGCCCGACGTGCCGCCCATCCGCCCCGACACCCGCCCGCTCTCGAGAGCCGACCAGCAGCGCTACCAGCAGCACCAGCAGCGCACCCAGCAGCGCGACCAACGCGACGCAGGTCAGCCGAGCACGCCACGCAACCGCTCTCCTGCGCGCGTCCCGACAGGCGACAGAGCGGTGCACGGCGGAGGCGCCGCCTACCACCGCGGCCCCATTGGTGCCAGGCCCGCGGCTGCAGGGGCAGCCGCGTCCAGCTACGGCCACGTCCCCCACGCCAGGGTGCACCCAGCGGTCGTCGGCTACCCGCGCGCACTCGCGCAGGCTCCCCCACGGGCCACCTCGCCCGCGCCAGGGTCCACGCGTGCCTGGGGCCATTACCCAGGCCGCCACGACAGCACCGCCAGAAACCAGTCCGCAGCGGCACCCCCTGCGGCTTCAGCCCAGGGGGCTGCGTCAAGCCGCGGCAGGACAGGGCGCCCCGAAGGATGGCGCGAGGCGAACGTGCGCGCCTGGCAACCGCGCCAACACACGCCCCCGCCAAACGTGGCCGCAACGCAGCGCCCTGCCCAGGCAAAACCCGCCCCCCCTGAGCGCGAGCGGCAGCCGCTCGTCCCGCTCGTCCTCACGCACACCCAGGCACACCGCAGCGCCTCCCCGCGGCACAGCGAGGGTAGTGCCCACCGCGTCAGCCCCCGGCCTGACGCCGTCGACCCTGACCAGGCTGCAGCCTCGGCGGCGGGCGGCACAGACGGCTCCCGCCCGCCCAGCCCAGCACCCAGCGCAGCGCCGATCCGCTCCCCCAGCAGGGCGGACTCTGCGCGCGCCAACGCCCAGGCGGCCTCGCCACGTGACCGCCACACGGGCGGGCGCGTCCCGCGCAGCCGGCCCAGCAGCCGCCACAGCTCGCGCAAGCCCCCTGGGAGTTCCACGAGCTCGCCGCCCCGCGAGACTCAGGCTGACGCCCAACCCCCCGAGGTGATGCCACGTTTCGGTGCCGGCGCCAAAGACCCTAACGAGGTCGACCTCGAGCCGACGCCGTCCACGGATCAGGAGCTGCCACCGCCCACCCGCGTCGCCCCCCCCGACGAGGCGCCGACCTTCGACCCCTTCAAGAACAAGTACCGCGTCAAGGACCTCGCGGCGGGCTTCGGCGGCGGCTCACCGCTGTCTCCTCAGAGCCATGGCGGCGCCCCCGCCACCTCTGCCGCTGCCGCGGCAGCGGCGGCCCCGCGTGGAGTCAGCCCTGTCCGCAACGCGTGCCTCCCGGCAGCGGGCATGGACGAGGCTCAGCGCCAGGCCACCGACCGCGCCGCTCGCCACGCCCAGCTAGTGGCTGACGCGCTGGCAGGGCGTGCGCCGCCGCAGCCACAGGGCCACCGCCCGAGGCGAGCGCGGAGGGCGCACACGAACAAGCTGTTCCAGCTGATGCTGCTCATCACGGCACTGACGGGGCGGGCGCGCCGCCGCAGGACGGACCAGCGGTGTCGCGTGCGCAGTATTCGCGCGCGCGCTGCGCCGCTGCCGCGCCACGCTGCCGCCGCTGGTGTGCTTTTGCTCTTGCGCTCGGCAGGATGGATCGAGGAGTCGCCTCCCTCTCCCCCTGCTGCCGTCTCACCTTTCCTCCCTCCGCCCCCCACGGTACAGGGGTGAGGAGGTTTTTTCGAGGCAGTTTTACCGATGTTTATGAACCCCCCCCGGCGCAGCGTCGACCATGCCTTGCCTACACTTTTGGCCCGACGGCGGCTTCAGCCCCGTCCAAGCCAATCTGCTGCGACGCCATGAGCTCCTACTGTGGCCAAGCCTCCTACCTGGGTGACGGCCAGGCCGCCCTCCACCGTGCGGGGCGTGCTAACCCAAGCTCCACCGACGGAGATGGGCCAGGTCGCTCCATCCACCTCGTCAGCCTCAACATCACGAGTCTTCCAGCGAACTGGCCAACCATTACCGCCCTAGGTGTCGACCACAACGCCGCAGTCATAGCGCTGCAGGAGACCCGTCATGCCAAGCCTACCAGGCAAGCCATCGCCACCAACGCCGCCAATCCACACCCCGGAGGATACCAGGCCAGTCTGGGACCTGACCTGGACCTGGCGCGTGCCCAGCGCAAAGCTGCTCACGGTGGCACGGACCACACGGTCGAGGGCAACACCGGCGCCTCGGGCGGGGTTGCCATCCTCTCTAAGGACGCCATCGTCGACTCCACCGTCGACGACATTGCGACCTGTATCGCACCCTCAAGGCCAAGAAACGATGGCACGAGGTCTTCCTCCCGCTCTGCACCCAGCACCGCCGCAGGCGGCGACGAAACAACCACGGTCCCGCTGGGATCTACATTGCGAGCCTCTACGGGGTCGCTGGAGGGGACAGCACCGATATAATTCGGTTGTGCTTCTTTGGTTTTGTTTGTTCTTTACTTTGTGTTTTTTTTTGTTTGTTGTTTGTGTTTCACGCGTTGTTTTTGTTTTGTAGTTTCCTGTTTTTTTGTGTTTCTTTTTTTTTGTTTTGTTTTTTTTTGTTTGTTTTTTTTTTTTTTTTGTCGTGTATTGTTTGTTGTTTAGCTGATGCGCCGCCGCGAGCCGCGGCCTCGCCCCGTATTTCATTTGTATGGACGCCAACACGAACATCGACGACAATCCACACCTGCTGCACATGATGCAGCACGGATGTCCAACGTCGCTGAAGGCACACCAGACCACACCATGCACACATATGGCAATATCCCTGACTGGGACCGCGTCACCAAGTGCCCCCGCACTTCGCGCATCGACTATGTCATCGCCAACCAAGCTGCGCGATCCCTTGTCACCGACTTCTGCTATCTGCGTGACTTGCCAGCAAAGTCCCATGTTGGCCTGCAGGTCACACTCGACCTAAGCCGCCTCGATCACACGGCCCCACGCCTTTTGGCCCCCACGCCATACCCTCCAACCGACGGAGCTCATGAGGACCACGAACTCCAGGCACTAGGGGCCCACATCGCCGGACGATACCACGACCGCATGGAGCAGGCTGACGCACGCGACGATGTGGAACGCATGTTCGCCCTGGCAAACGAGGCCAGCCATGAGTACCATCTCACCCGGCTGCGGGACCTGCCGCCACCACCGCCAGACCACCCAAAAAAGAAGGCCCCTACCATGCACGGGCTCACACCCACGTTCGAGGAGCGACCCGCCGTCCCCCGCGCCTTTCCCACCTACGGAGCTTCCACGATTCACATGAACCGCCTTCGCAAGCTCCATCGGCAACTTTGCGAGCTTCGCTTCAACGGACTGCACCATCATATAGACTGCCGTGCTATCCCGCCGCACCTGGCGCAACGCATCGACTGCACGTGGGCCGCGGCCCGCCTTCTCTGCCACAAGCTGCGCCCCACGGCCCTCCTGGCCTTTCCTGACGCCTGGACCCCCAACGTGCCAGCGCCACGCGGAGAGCAGCTCGATCGTCTGATCCAAAATCTAGACTCGGAGCTGGCGCGACGTGCAAACCGAGCCAAAGCCGAACGCATCAAGATCTGGTCTGAGGGCGTCCGCGAGCCAAGCGGGCGCAAGGCGGCCATATACGCACGGGCTGCCGACTGCTCGCCCACGGCGTATCTCCGCACGCCCACCACTCCCGACGATGCACAGCTCCACTGCGACATCACCGCCTTCCACCCTGACCAAGCTAGCACGGACGACAGTGATGCCGACACCGACGCCGGCGGCTTCAGCCCCGGCGACGGTAGCTCGCCCGACACGGACAACGACGACGGCCCCATTCGTGGCCCACTACCAGCCCAGGTTCCCGACGCCCTTCCCGCCAACGCTATCGTTGCCAACACCAAAGACATGCTCAAGCTCATGGTCGACACCTGGGAGCCCATCCTGGGCGCGTACCGCGCTCGCGCGGGCCATGACGCCGAAGCTATGCCGACGTGGGCGGACTTCTACGACGAATACCGCCAAGAGCTGCCTACGCCATCACCAGCAGCCCCCTTCCACCTCACCGACGACCAACTCATCCACTTCATTCGCACCCGTTCACCTCGCCGCGCGGGGGGACTCGACGGCTGGACGACCAAGGAGGCAAAGGAGTTACCCGACGACATCCTTCGCCTCTTCGCCAGCGTCTTACGTGCTATGCAACGCACTGG
The DNA here is from genome assembly GCA_963575745.1 of Prorocentrum cordatum. Lineage (NCBI taxonomy): Eukaryota > Dinophyceae > Prorocentrales > Prorocentraceae > Prorocentrum > Prorocentrum cordatum. The sequence goes on along the minus strand of CAUYUJ010016332.1, from coordinate 270,971 downwards.
CACCATCCCCGAGCCCCTCCTGCACGTGCCAAACCCGTGCCTCCGAAAAGGCCGAGGGAACTCCCGACGGACCAACGGCTTCTCTCGGTTCTTTCCGTGTGGATGTATGCGTGGGAGGCGCCGGCCTACCGTAGCCTCACGACCTGGCGGCAAGGATGGACCCATGCCACGAGCTTCGGCGCCGTTCCCAAAGCCACCATTGGGGATGTCAGCACTTCTCTCGCCCTGCGCATCGAACACGCCAGGACATTACTCCTCCCCTTAGCTGGAGCAGCCCTTGACCGACAGAAGTGCTTCGACTACCTCATCACGGACATCTGTCTAAACCTTGCGCTGCACGCGGGGTGTCCACAAGACATCGTTACTGTCCGCCGAAATTTCTACAGACACCACAAACGCTACATCCGCATGAACGGAGCGTACTCCAGGGACCTGGCCAGGACAAACGGTCACCTCCAGGGCAGCTCGTGGTCACTGAATGACATCAAGCTGCTCATGTGCGTGTGGACAAAGAGGCAGCACCGATACGTTCCTCGATCACTCAGCACTACCTTCGTTGACGACAGCAACTCCACTACCCACACCGCTTCTGAGCTGCAGAAATCTCTCGACGAAACCGCCAAGTTTGACCGATTCTCCGGTCAACGCATTCACCCTGGTAAAGTGGCAGGGGGGGCGCTCACCGATGAGCTGCACGCCGCCGTCACCCAGCTCACACTGGCGGATCGCCCCCTCCGAGTGGTCGATTCCTTCAAGCTCGTCGGGAGTTACATCAACGCCGACGCAGCGCCGGCTCCAGCCGCGCTTAACCTCACGGCCACCGCAGACGCCCGTGTGCGGAGGGCGACTATCCGCCTGCCGCGCATTGGCAAGCTCCCGTCGCCGATGCTTATCAAGGCGCGGCACGCCCGATCCCTGGCCGCCAGCGTCTGCACACGGGCACCGACATCCAAGCACCATCAGGCCCAGCCAAGACTGCCTACAACCACGCCCTCAAGGCGGCTATCCGCCCCAAGGGGAACAAGTGGGTCGAGTTCTGGACTTTCATGGCCGTGTGCGTGCCGGGACACGCCCTTGAGATCGACGCCATCACGCAGCGTGAAGCATTCCTGTGCCTGCGGCGTCAGGTTAACCGCGACGTCACACTCTGCGGGCTCGCCAGAGACCTCCAACACACGTCCAGACCCTGTTTGGTGGAGGACCCGTCGGGCGACTCGTCCAGTCGCTCCAGCAGCTCCGATGGACCTGGCCCACATTCGGCATCATGTACGATGACTGGGGCTGCCCGATCAGCTGGCTGAATCTACCCCAAAACGCCTTCCTGCACATGCTGCGGGCCTCACAACGCAGGGCATTTCTGCGCAAAATCAAGCCACGGCGACACGACCTTGGCTACCTCGCCTCGGTCAGACAGGGCCTTGACCTCTTCGCCAGCACGTGGCTCGCCCGAACCAAAGGAGCAGCCAAATGCACTGCCTGGCAGCTGGCGCTCCTCCTAAACTACCTGTCGGGCGGGGACCACACCCAACAGCGACGATCCCGATCCAACACGTCTCGGAAGCTGGGCGAGGGCTGCTGAAACCGTGGCTGCTAAAACGGCCCTCCCGGAAGGAAAAAACAACTTCCCGGAATTAGGCGCGGCACGGGAAACTGTCAACGGGCTTCTTCCCGGAAGGACGAAGACAACTTCCCGGAGGTCGATTTTAGCAGCCACGGATTTAGCAGCCCTTGCCCGGCTCCCGAACGTCGGCAGACTTCAGCCCCATGTGCCGCTACTGCGACGAGGAAGAGGAAACTCAGGAGCACACTGTCCGCGACTGTAAGTGCTGGGCCCGAGAAAGAGTTCCTCTCACCACCCTCATCAGTGACGACCAGTGGGCCCGTCTTCCGCCGCACACAAGACACTGCGGGCTCTTCGACGAAGACCCAGCCCTACTCGACCTGCAGGCCGACCTCGCGAGGGACCCGCTGCCACAGCCCATCCCGCGGCCCCCCCCTGAGGGTGATCCTGCGGCTTCAGCCCAGGACACCTACACCACCTACCTTGACAACGACACTGGATGGACATGGGTCTATGCTGCCACGGACGGTGCGTGCACCAACCAAGCCATCCCACTCCTAGCGCGAGCGGGCTACGGCGTCTACTACGGCATCGACCACCGCATGAACTACAGTGCACGCGTTCACGGCCTAACGCAGAACGCCCAGGTTGCGGAGACCCTTGCCATCGTCCACCTGACGGCGTGTGCCGAACGGCCCGTGCACGTCTTCGTGGACAACCAGGCGGTGGTCGATGGGTTTCAAAGCATCATCGACGGACATCCAGCGCCGCAGGGCACGCACGCGGAGCTCTGGGCAAGGATTCACAGATGTGTCATGGCCAAGCCCGACATGTTTCGCGTCGAAAAAGTCGCCAGCCACCTGGGAGACCTAGGCATCGACCGTGGGCTCATCGGGCCCATCGCGGAGGAGTTCAACCGTCAGGCCGACGCCCTTGCCACAGCGGCGGCACGCACGCACAACCTCTCCGACGACATCGTTGAAGCTGCCAAAACACGACATCGCCAAGCGACCGTGCTCCACGGGGTCGCTGTCGCCATCTACGAGCGCAGACACCGTACTCTGCCGCCCCACACCGCAGGGCTGGGTTTACAGCGGCTGAACTCAGCAAAATGGAACCAAACCCCCTGCTGTCGGACCAGGCACCACCTGCGGCTGGACCAGACATCCCGCAGAACCCTAACGAGCTCTGGGCCGAGGCACAACGGGCGATGTACGACGAACAGGAGGACGACCCGTTCGGCTTCGGCGGGGGACTAGACTTCCTGGACGACGGGCCAGCCAGCGCCAACCCTGCCCCGTCGGGCATCCGCACGACGCCCACCTCGACTCCGCCACCGAGAGCGGCACCGCACCCACATGATGACGTCGCTAACCTCCAAGACGCCGACGAGGACTTTTATGACCCCCTCGGATTGGGTGGCAGCATAGACGACGTCCCGCCGACACCCCACGCTGCCGACGATGCCGCTTCATCGAGTCGCCACCCGGTCACGCGGCCGACCTCTGAGCCCTCGCACGGCATCATGATTGGCCCCTCCGTGCCACCAACCCCGTCCCCCCACCAGCGCCAGCCCGCGGGGGCGGCTTCAGCCCCCCCGCAGGGCACTGAGCCAGTCAGACCGTCGCGCCCCGTTCACGCTCCTACTGTTGCAGGCTGCGAGGCTGCGGCTCCTCCGTCCTCATGGGGCGTGGCCCCAGCGGCTTCAGCCCTGGGACCGCGCGACACCCTCCAGTCGCCTCGCCACGGCGACGGCCGCCAGCGCACGGACCGCCGCACCGCGCTGGTCCACCACCGGGCCAGGCGCACCGATGACCTCGTCCCCGCCGCGAGGCCCGCGGCCGCGGGCACAGAGCAGCCGCCCCGCACCGACCGCGAAGCCGAGCTGTCCCAGTCGATGGCCGCTCTCCAGCAGAGGTGCGCAGCTCTCGCCGCCGACCTTGCCGCTGCCCAAGCCCGTCAAGGCCCTTTGCTCCAGCGCCTCCACCGCGCCGGTCGTGCCTTCGCCGAGATGCTTACACCCCCGCCCGATGGTGCTGCGCCGCCACTCACCCTCCATGCTATGCTGTCATCGCTCCGCGACGCTCCGCCTGGAGCCCCGCGCTAATCACCGCCATTCTGCCTGCCCGTGTGCACGCGTGGCCCCGCGTCCACGGTGTCAGGGCGTGGGGGCGGGGGGTGCCCCGTCCCTGCGCGCCGCGCTGCGGCAAAGCGCCCAACTGGCGGTCTGCCAAGCCGCCTAGCCACGTGTCCGCACGTCGCCTTTCTTGTTGGGGCCTTCTTCGTCACGCGGTCTGACACGTGAGATCTTCACAGCCTGTCCGCCGTCCGTAGCTTCAGACGCAATGCGCCGGGGGAGGGGGTCTCTGCCCGCCCTCGTATCCTAAGGCTGCACCGCCGCCAATAGTGTTTTGCGGGTTGTCGCACCGCAGTGCGCCTCGCGGACGGACCCTGGTCCGCCAACTTGTCCGGTCTCTCTCTCTCTCTCTCTCTCTCTCTCTCTCTCTCTCTCTCTCTCTCTCTCTCTCTCTCTCTCTCTCTCTCTCTCTCTCTCTCTCTCTCCCTTCTCTCGAGCCCAGAGCCCCTGAGAGCCCCCCTGACAGCGGGCCCAGTCCTCTTCCGGAGCTCTCGGCTCAAACGACCAGCGAGCCTCGTCAGTCTGCGGAAAGACCTATCGAAGATGTCTTCCAGCGCTGGAAAGCCCAGCAAACCAGGGGCGAGGGGGGAGTCTCCCCATCCAGGGCGCTCCAAGCGGGACGCGAGGCTCGTCAAGAAGGTGGGCTTCGACCTCGCTCATCTCAGGGAGAGTGTTCGCAGCGCCCTGGAGACCGACGCCAACGTGGATCTGGGCGAGTGGGAGGAGCTTCCCGAGGCGAAGGACAACCCCGAGCTGGACGCCAACCTGGAGAACGAGACCATGACGGATCTGGAGTTCAGCTGGTTCCTGGCAGGCTACCAGGTCCTCACTCCCGTGCTGCTGCGATGGGGGAGGGTGGCCCTCCGGACGTTCTGGCACCTCCACGTGTGCTCGCAAGCGATGCTCTCGGTCTCAGTGATGCCGATGGCGGGAGGGCCACGAACCGGCCACCTGCCCTCGTCCGCCCTGTGCCAGGTGGACGGGGGAGAACCAGCACGGCCGCTACTCCAAGTGCACGGCTTGCAAGAAGTCGATGGGATACACTCCGTATGCCTCCGAGGAGCTCGAGGAGCTTCGCCTGGCCAAGCTGACGAAGGATCGCCAAAAGGCGGTGGGGGCCCAGTACAAGGAGCAGCTGAAGCCGAAGATCCAGGCCTGGGAGCAGTCCGATCCGAGGCGGGGCCGTGCAAACCCACCGCCTCCGAAGACAGCGCCAGCAGGCTCGTCCGAGACCGCGGGGATTCCAATGGTGAAGATAGCGACGGGGTACGTACCGGCCAAGCCTCCTCCGCCAAGAGCCTTCCGAAGGCAGCGGCGTCGGTGGGCGGGCGCCCCATGGCGGTTCCAGAGATGCAGAGGGCCTTGCGCGACATAACTGCGGTCCTGGAGGCGCAGCGCCGTTCGAACGAGCTGACCTTCGTGAATTTCCGCCAGATGCTCGCGGATGAGAGGACCTGGACAGAGACGACGGCGCGCGACATGATCGCGCGCCCGGCCGCCATCCAGGAGGAGGACCTGATGCGCATCGCCACGCTGACGCAGGCGATGTCCCAGGGCCCGGTTCCCGGAGGCACCTTCGAGTCAGTCAAGGAGGAGGGCAGGGAGGAGGGCCACACCGACGGGTGAGAGACCTGCCCGCGGATCTGCAGGAGAAGGCGGCCCAAAGCGGGCTCGCCACAGGAACCCCCGAGAAACTGTTCATCAAGGACTTGGGAACCTATCTGAATCGTTTCTGAGGGCGGGACTGTTTTCGCTGGGCCTCCCGACAGGTCTTAGGTTTCCTCGGGTCCGACTGGCCCGTTCCGCTTTCTCCTTTCGAGGTTTTCGCTCGGAGAAGGTGGTCGCCCATCAAGCTGGGCACTTCCAGCTAGATACCTTCCTTTGCGGCCCTAGGGCTGGCCGCCAACGGTAGCGAGTTTCCCTCCTCCCCCCTTCCCCCGAACCCCCGCCGGATCGAAATCAGAGGGCCAGGGGGCAAGGTTCTTTTCTCGGGTCTCTGGGACACCTCCGGTGCCAGAGATTTCGCTCAAGCAACTTCCGGGATGCTTAGGCCCGCGCTGGGTCTGGCCCTCTGGCGCGGAAAGAATTCGGCAGGGAAGCACGGGCGGGGGGAAGGACAAGAGGAGGCCGAGGAAGATAATATCGAGGAGGAGGAGAAAATGGAAGTCTACTTGCTAGAGGAGGGCGGGTTCACAGCAGCAGCCTTAGATGGGGTGCTCGATCACGCTAGCGCGACTCCGTCAGCGCCCCGGCGAGCACGGCAAGGCGCGGCCCGGGCCCCAGACGGCGCCGGACTCCGCAAAGGGCGTCGGGCTCGGAGAAAGCCAGTCCTGGAAGCCGAGAGGAGGAGAGGAGGAGCCCTCGCTTTAGAGATCTTTAGCTCCGCTAAGGTGACGGCTGAGCTAACCAGGAGAGGGCACCGGGTCCCTCGACCCATGGACTTCATCCTGGGCACCGATCTCCTCTCCCCCCCTGGCCGCGATCAGTTATGGAAGAGGCTCCGGGGAGACGAGCCCATCGTTGTCCTGATGATCCCCGATGCGCAAGGCATTCAGCGCGCCTAGGGCCTCAAACTGGGGCAGGATGGACCCGGATATGGGAGAAGGAAGAAGAATATAAAGGTCTCCAAGCGATGATGCTCTGTGTCCAAGTCTCTGAATTTCAGTTGAGTCGAGGCCGTTTCTTTGTGCTGGAAAACCCCTCGTCGGCGTCGCCATGGGAGCTTGAGTGCATCGGAGTTCTTTCTCAGCGCCCCGAGGTTCGAATAGCCAGGCTGGACCGGTGCATGCATGGACTTTCCGTCCGTGCGAGATCGGGGCCCGGCTCTCTCGAACAGCCCGGAGATCCCGGCTCATTGCCAGCGTAGGTGTTCCCGGGGCCACGCCCGCGCCCCCCTCCTCGGCGGCGCCGCGACTTCTGCCGCCGAGAAGTTCCCAGCCGAGCTCATCAGTAGTTTGGCGTCGGGCGTCGAAAACGGCGCCTGGGCATCCCATCGCCCAGCTAGGCCGGGCCGCCCAGCCCTGTGCGAGAGTTTCGCGGCAGCCGACTCTGACGAGAGAGGAGATGGGATTTCCCCATCCGAGGAAAGGGACCCGGGACCCTCGGAGCCCGAATCGGGTGCCGAGGTCTCTAGTGGACGGGAGTGGTCCGGGGGAACGGGGGCCTCCGTGGAGACCCAGGGGACCAAGGAGATTCCCGGACTTGATCTCTCCCTGCAGAAAGAGGTTGCCCGGTCATATCAACGAGGACTTCATCAGAGCCCTGCGCGTGGCTGGTGCCCGCCCCGAGGTTCTTCGATGGGTCCGAGACGCTTTCAAGTGTGATCAATGTTCTTCGCACTCTCGGGCTGGCTGGAGAAGGAAAGCTCATCTCCCCCACACGTACGCCTTTAACAAAGTCCTTGCGGTGGATCTGTTTTATCTTGAGGTCCAAGGAATAAAACGCGCCCGTGATTAATCTGGTGGGCCATGAGTCCTCGTTTCAGCAATGCGCCCTGCTCCCGGACGATACGGCTCGATCGGTTTGGTCTGCTTTCCTCCGATGGTGGGTGAGGCCCTTCGAGGCCCCAGAGGTTTTGATCAGTGACGGAGGGGGCGAATTCGAGTCGATCTTCGCGCGAGGCCGCGAGCATCCTGGGGTGATGCAACGCATCATCCCGGCCAACTCTCCGCGCCAGAACGGGAAATGCGAGAGGCTCTGTCCAAAGCCGCACAGACGGTTTGCCCCGTCTCTCGCGAAGAAGTGGACCTGCTTCTGTGCGAGGTCGTTGCTGCTAAGAACAGGGGGGTTCACCGCGGAGGCTTCAGTCCCTCGCAATTGGCTTTCCGTCAGAATCCCAGGATGCCCCGAAGCCTTCTCTGGGACGACCCGATCGACCTTATAGGAACTGAGGATGTCTCCGCGCGCGCTATGGACCTGGACACGGCGGCTGGGGAATTTGCACGGCAGCATCGCGTTCGCGAGGAGGCTCGTCGAGCCCTCGCGACCCTGGACGCTCGATCCAGGATTGCCGAGGCCGCGCGCTCCCGTCCTCACCAGCAGCGTCAGTTCCGCCCAGGGGACTGGGTTTACGTTTACCGGCGTCTCACGGCTCCTAACCGATCGCACTTGCTGCAGAGGGGCCGCTGGACGGGCCCCGGAGTTGTCATATATCAGGCTTCGTGTTCAGGGGGCTCTCCCGCCGGCGGCGCCGTCTGGGTGGCCATGAGGGCGCGGCTGCTCAAGTGTTTGGCCGAGCAGGTGCGGATGGCCACCCGGGCCGAATCGAAGGGGGCGGAGCTTCTGGACAGTAGCCTGTTTGACAGTCTTCGAGACGACATTCGGTCCCCGGGAAAGCGGGTACCGTTGGAGCGGTCGACGTATCCGCCGAAGGACCTCCTCCTCCAGAAGCCTGCGACGGTCCCGAGGTCGCCCGGGCCGAGGCCCCCGAGGAGGCCTCCGCTCGGAGACTGGACCCCAGCGCCGCGCTTGCCCCCCGAGGAAGGCCGCCTTCGGAGGACACTCGCCTGCCGACGGCTTCGGAGCGTTCGATCCCTGCACCCTCATCCACGGGCCCCCCCTCGATTTCCTCGGAGCCCGCTCCGGCGCGACAGGATGGCCCCCCGGGGCCTCGCCATGGACCAAGTTCCGCGAGCGGGCCTGGCGGGCCCCTGGGAAAGAAACCTCGACCGACCCCTATCGAAGAGCATGAAGGGGCCACCCCCTCCGTCAGACAGAGGGTGGCAGCGATAGAAGCGCTTGCTGGGCCCTCGCCCGAGGGGGCGGTCGGAGGGCCCCCAGCGCCATCAGGTGACTCAGGTCTGGCGCCCACGAGCGCCCCCGGTCCTGCCCGGTCCGAGGGCTCCGAGGCAGAGGGGGCCTCCTCTGCCGCCTCCGTGGAGCGGGAGGCTCCGCGGGAGGATGTTCCCATGGGCAGGGTCAGCATCTTGCCCCCGAGGCCCATCGGGTCGGGCCGAGACATTCCTGTGCCGAGGGCTCGGCGCCCGATCGAGAGCGCCCCCCTCCCTCGCGTTCGCAGTGGGTCGCCCGATCGCGGGCTGGGCGGGGATCTTCTGACTTTCAGCGAGGTGGCGGAAGAGGCGGAAGCCGGCGAAGACGACCTCTGGGAGTCTCCCGATGACTTCCAAGACGAGGCCCTCTTGAGGGAGCTCGGCGAGATCCCGGGGGGGAAGAGCGCTCTCGAGGTCCTTGCTTTCTTCGCTGGCCTCGCAGGTCTGGAGGACCAGGACGAGCTGTCGTTCGCGAGCGCTGGCCCAGACAAGCTTCCCCCCAGAAGATCAATCCTAGAGGAGCCGAGGTCCGATTGAAAGATCTTGGGCCCGAGGATCGGGCCCGATTCGTGCTATCAGATGCTAAGGGGTGGGAAGCGATGCTGGCCGCCGGGGCCGTTCGCGTGCTTTTGTCCGAAGAGACGATCTCCGTCCGTCGACGGCGCGCTGATCGAATATTATCCTCGAGGATGGTGCGCCGTCTCAAGCCAGTTGAGGGCGTCGGAGCCCGCCCCGAGCCGAAGTCTAGATGGTGCGTCCACGGACACCAGGATCCCGATTCAGAGTCTCTGGAAGTATACGCTCCAACCCCCCAATCCGAAAGATGTTTGCAGGTTGCCGCGTCATTCTCATGGCAAGTCGCCATAACCGACGCTAAGAACGCTTTTTGCCAGAGCCAGAGGCTGAACCGACCCGGAGGTGCAATCTATGTGGAACCTTGCGCTGGGCTCCCAGTGGGCGCGGACCAACTGATAGAGCTGATCGCCCCAGTGTACGGTTTGAACGACGCGCCCCTCCGCTGGCACCAGACTTTGACCGATTGGCTGAAGGGGGAGGGGGTCGTTAAGTCGCTTCTCGAGCCCTGCTTGTGGCTTCGTCGGAGTCGGATGGGAGCTCTGTCGGGGTTGGTTCTCATCGAAGTGGACGATCTGATTGCCACGGGGGATGGTCCGTTCCTGGAAGATTCTAGGGGGCGTGCTACCACTCGCTTCAGGTTCGGGAAATGGAAAGAGAGAGAATCAGATTTCGCTGGGCGCCACATGAAGCAACTCCCCGATCGTATCGTCGTCGGTCAAGAAAAGTATATAAGAGAGCAGTTGACCGTCATGCCCCTCGATCGCTCTCGTAAGGCGGATTTGGGCGCACCCCTCTCTCCCGCGGAGATCCGCTCTTACCGCGCCGTCGTTGCTCAGGTGCAGTGGCTTCCTCGAGAATCCCGGCCTGACGTTGCTGGCGCCGCCTCTATCCTCGCGGGCGCGATGCCCACTCCCCTGTTCAGCCACGCGATTAATCTCGCGCGAGTCTGTAAGTGTATGAAGTCCACGGCCGCCCAGAAGATCACGACATGGTCCCTGGATCCCCTTTCGGTTGTTTTTGCGACCGCTTCGGGCGCTTCTGGTCCGGGGTCCGCGAGCCAGGGGGGCTCCCAGGGAGCCTGGATCGTGATGGCCGCCGATGCGCCCATCCGCGCCAATCGTCGGGCCCGGGTCTCAGTGCTGTCGCGGCGTTCCCAGAGACTTAAGCGCCTGATGAGCTCCACCGTGGCCGCTGAAACTCTGGCCCTCAGTGGGGCCATCGCCGAGGCCCAGTGGCTCGAGGCTCTGTGGAGAGACTGCGTGTACGGGGACGTGGATCGTCCTATTTGGAACCTAGGGGCCTCACCATTTTCGGTGGTGATGTCCAACGGCTGTCAGCTAAGAGAGCGAGCTGCCCAGTTAGCTGCGGTCGACGCGAAATCAGTGTTCGACGCGCTCTCGAGGAACGCTGCCGGATCCAGACAGGACCGCCGCAACGCCATCGAGCTTGCCGCCATTAGAGATTCCCTTTCGGCCATTGGAGCACAAGTGAGGTGGCTTCCTCATGGCAGGACGCCTGCTGATCCCCTCACTCACTCCGACCCCGGGAAGTCGAATCTGGTCCTAGCGGACCTTTTGTGCAGAGGCACGTTATGTTTAGTGGAGGAGGAAGGCCATTTAGACGAGCGCTCCCTGAACCAGGCACTGAAGTCGAGGTCCCGAGGCGCCAGCCGCAGAGCTACGCTGGAAGAAGCCTCTTTGAAAGAACGCGAGGAGGAGGTGAGGGGACTGCCGGATCCCCTCCCAGGCCCCGAGGAGGAGGAGGAGAAGAACGCGACGGAGGAGCAGGGAGAGGAGGAGGGACGCCTAAAGAAGAAGGATGATAAGTACGCAGAGAAGAGGAGCGAGAGGGAGAGGAGCCCAAAGAACACAGAGAAGAGGAGCGAAGAGGGATCGCCCGTCTCTGGGATGGAGCCTGCCTATGCGACAATGTCGAGCCCGTTGAAGTTGGGCCCGCTGTCATCTAAAGGGCCCCGATGGAGCTTCCCCGCCCTCTCCATCCCCTTCTCTTCGTGCTCGACTATGTATCATAGCTCATAGCCGCTTTGGCTTAGGGTGCGACTCTCTCGAGTCGCCAGGAGATTGCAGCGAGGCGTTCTGATGAACGAGTTTATCTCTCCTCACTTCCCTTGTTGTTCGCAGTGCCTGCCCAACCCGTGACACAAGCAGATGGGGCAAAATGGCTCTAACGGAGGTGTAGTGCCACGAGCTGCCACTGTCGCTTCCGCCGCTGATGGCCTGCCGCGGCAACAGCTTTAGCGCGCCCAGAGGCGGCCGGACACGTGCATTTTAGTCTCATCGCTATCACTGAATGGTCAAAGCACGCTCAGGGTTTCTTAGCTGCTAAGGTTTCTGAGGTCGACCGCACACTCATGGCATAACATCGCGTTAGAGGGCCTGGTGCTTTCCAGGTTAGGAAGATTTGTCGGCACATGGAATGGCCGCCGCACTTCCAGGACGCACTGGCCTCGCAGGGAGACGGCGCTCATGGCGGAGTTGCTGCGGATGTCCACCCGCGATTGTGTTTTCGGAAGTGTGTAATTCAGACCAGAGGTGCCGTTCAGGTTGGGTCAGGGGAATGTTGGTGTTCCCGGGGGTCGCGTTCGATATCCTGCACCGTGGCGGTAGGCGTAATTTTCCTCATCCCGTCCATTGGAGTTTCGGGTGGCAACTCATCTCGGCTTCGTGGGTTGGCCGAGTTCGTCCGTGAGCTGTCACTTCCAACATGTCCGGTTGATTTCAGGGTCGAACCGAGTATCCTGAAGTTTTTGCCTGCCCGAACTTCGGTCCCGAATCACGTTGTCATTGCTTGTTCTGCGTGTGGGGGTATGGTTGTTTTTTGTGTGCGCGCACTTGCTCTTCTTTTGCCGTCGACTGTCTGCTGACATCATTTCCCTGTCCAGGACCCGCGCGTACTTGGACGTTGCCTTGGATACGGGGCCTTGTTGGAGCCCATGCGCAGCGCGCCAGGCCCGCGGAGACCCCTGCGGCCCGCGGCCCCGACAAACACAGGCATGCCTGCACGGCGGCCGCGCCCCCAATTCCTCGAGGCCCCTCCGGTTATGCCTGGAGATCCCTACCGGGCCGTCACTGACCAACCATTGGATGTCTCGTAGTCTTGTCATGCAGCATTGCGTCTGGACCCGTGCTATGAGATTGCGCGCCCTTTTGCGCGCGCGTGCATTTGTCTTTGACGCTGGCCGTTGCCGTGGTAGAGGTGGCATGTTGAAGCGCGTGGGCTTGTCTCTGTTGATTCGCAGTGCGGCGCGCGGGCGCAGGTTTTTCAGTGCCCGGACTAATCGCAGCGGTCAATTGTTTCCGGCCGGCCCCATGAGTCGCGGGGCTCACTCGCGAGGCGCCCTTTTCTGATGCTGCTCGGCAGCGCCGCGCTGTCATGTCGGACTTGGCTTCCGACGCCTTCTCTCGCGCTGAGCTTCCCGAGAGCTCTGAACATGCTGAAAGTTGGCAGAATATGCATGGTAGCCCCCCCGCGCAATGCTGGCGCCCTTCGGAATATCGTCGACGCTGCCGGCGACGTGCGCGCCGAAGCTTGGGCTCAGGCTCGCGCCGAAACTAGGGGCGGCATGCGCGCGCTCGCAGGCCCCCCACTCGCGGAGCTCGCCCCGCCCATCGCAGCCCCAAGGCCGAGGGGGAGAAGCGCCGGGCCGAGTGTCTCGAGACTCCTAGCGGCGTCGCCAACGCCCCCGAGACTCTCACGAGGTCTCTCGCGGATATATCGCAGTCCCGGCGGGCCCCGCCCATTCGGCGGCCTGCCCGTCTCAATGCTGGCCTCGGCGAACTGCGCCCCCAGGCCGCGGTTGCCTTGCAGGACGTTGCCCCCCTTTGAGGGCCAGGATGTGTCTCGTGCGCGCTTCTGTTTCAAAGGAACCGCTGCTGTTGGCTTTGGCGCGCGGTCGCCGCGCGCCGCGCTCTCAGCGCCGGCGGGCGCGCCAGAAGTCTCAATTGGCATGCTCAGGCAGGTCGAGATGCTAAGCGCCCCACCGCGGTGCTAGGTTTGTCTCGCGGCAACGCTTCCCATGGCGATGTGCGACGCGCGTGCTATAGTTCAGCACCTCAGTATATAGCGGATCTATTGCGAGGTCCCACTGGGGCGATATTGCCCAGCATCAGCAAGGCATCGCCGCTTTTATTTCCCGCTATCTGCCCCGGGCTGCTGCTGATCTCCAGCGGGATATTTCGGAGCCAGGCTGTCTTGCCGGGGCTGAGGCACTGTCGGCGGCCTCGCCAGTAGAGCTGCGCGGGCTCCTGCAGGGCGAGTTTAAGAGATGCGAGGTCTCGGTTTCGTTCGCTGCCAACGTCGGGGACATGGGCGCGGTGGCGACCGCCGAAAAACGTTGGGCTGCCTGGAGACTGCACCGACGGCGTGCCGTTGCTTTTCGTCGCAGTCGCAAGCTCGCTTGTCTTTCGAAGTAGCGCGGGGTCGCTTGCAAGGTTGAAGCCGGGCGCTGTGGCCGCGGGGCCCTGGGGACATGTTGTTCCGTGACTTCCACCAGGGGCCGATGGACAAGTCAGGTCTGCGGCTGCTTCCTGCCCGCGCTTCCTGGCCACTGGGGGCGCGCGCGACAAGCGCTTTGAGAGTTTTGCGAGGTGCGAGAGACATCCCGATTTGCAGCCTTCGCGTTGAACAGTTTACCCTGGTCACTGAGGTCTGGGTTTCCTTGCGCGAAGGTCTTCGGGCGGGTGTTCGGGAAGTCTGGGCGCCTCGGCGCGATTGGATTGATCGCGCTCGCCCGTCAGATCGTAGGCGACGCGCGCGCGGCCCCATTGCTGCTCTGCGCGCGAGTGCACTCGTCCCAGGCCGACAGCCTGCTCAAGCATATCAATGGACTGGCGAAGGCAGAGCTTCGCTCAGGATGGGTGGCGCTGATTTCACGCATCCTATTACATCGTGCCAGCGCGCGAGTTGACTGTCTCAGTCAGGCCCGCTGCTGGCCAGCACTGGCGCGGGCAAGGCCTCGCCCCAGGCGCCGATGCCACGGGTTTGCGGGCCAGGCACAAGACGCTGCTAGACGACGGTGGCCATCGAGGAGCTGCCTTGCTAACGACTGTCGTCGTTGGAGGGTGTTGACCTGGGAGGCGACTGCAAGACGCGGCCTACCTCATTTGTGGCAAATGCTTTCGTTGCGCTGATGAAAGCAAGGCCCCGCTCCATGGACTTTTGGGCCGCCTCCCCGACGCGCTCGCGGCTGATCATGGCAGCGGTTCATTCGCTCGCGGGGTCCCCCAGCATGGGAGCGACTATTGGTCGCATTCAGCACTTTCAGGCTCTCCCGCGGCCCCAGGGTAACCTTCGCGGCCAATGCAAGGCTATCATTGGCACGTGGGGCCTCGATGTCTCTTTCGGCCGCTCTGCCGCTGACAAGCGGCTTCGTCGTTGCGGGTGGACTATCGTCATTCTGGGCATGCCTGATCGTCTCTCTCTCTCTCTCTCTCTCTCTCTTTCTTTTTTTTTTCTCTCTCTCTCTCTCTCTTTCTCTCTCCCTATCTCTCTCTCTCTCTCTTTTGTTTGTTTCTCTCTGTCTCTCTCTGCCGGGCAATTTAGCCGTCGCGTTGAATTGCGTGTTTTTTCTCTTTATGGTGGTCAGTAATACTGCGGGCGATATATTGCGCCGCTCCGATAATCTGGCCCTTCTGAAGGGGCTGGGGGGGCCGCGGGCTCAGATAGTTTCCAGCTGCTCGATGCTCTATCTTTGGTTTCGGATCTGGTCTGCGCTCGACGACCGCGGCCCCGGCAGGGTCGGCGCTCTCTGGGTCGAGAGAAATCCCACTGCCCAACAGAGGCCCCGCATCGCCATAGGGGAAGATTAGTTTTTTGTTTATTGTTTTGGTGCGCTGGCTGTTTGGCATGTTGGGTTGTTGGAAGGGCCTCTCCCACGCTTCAGGAATCGGACCTTACTCGTTGCGTTGATCGCCTTACTTCTCGCACCTTGGATCCACAGGGAGGTGGTGCAAGAGAACCCCCGACGGGCCGCTGACAGGCTCGGCCGCCCGCCGCCGCGCCCCCCCGCTCTTCCGTCCTTCCTCGTTCGAAAACAGAGGTCGCTTGGCGCAGGCCACGAGCCCCGTCGTGTCGGTTCGCTCTTGAGGTGTCAGACTTGCGCTCGCAAGTTTCGGTTGCGTGGCCAGATCCAGGACTTCTGCCCAGGTCCTGGTTTTGGCCCTACCCACTGTTCATTTCATTCCTCTCGCCCGCCAGCTGTGTCTTGGCTGCGCCAGGAATCATCGGTTGGCGCGGTGTTTTATGTTGTGAGCACGTCGGTGCCCATGCAACCGTGAATGTACAGAGTATTGTCCGGACGCGCAAGACTGACCGTCTTTTCTCCGACGCAGGGAAGGCGGTCCTTTCCAGGCTGGCAAGGGGGCTCCCCAACAAAAGCGGTGGCAACGTCCCGCATGTTTGATTTGGATCGTCGGCCAGCCACGCCGCGCACGCCCCCTTGTGCGCCGCGCCGCGCCGCGCAGCTGAGCCGAGGGCCGATCCGTGAGGGGCCCCGTCCATAGCGGGCGTTCCGAAAAGGAACTTGCAAGGACGGGGCCCCAAAGCGGCGCTCTCCGACGCGGGGTTGCGACTTGTTGTCGTTGCTGTTGATGTGTGTGTGTGGCCCGCAAAGGGGGGGGGGGGGGGGGCAAACACATATTTTAAGTTTTTGTCAAGTTGTGTGTTGGTCGATGTGTCCCAGGCGTGTCTGCTGGTGGCGGAAGTGGCAATTCGACGTGTCGCCCCACGGGAGGCCGAACAAAACGCAACGCCACCCAACGGCACGACCTTGATGTTGCAACGTACTCAGGCTTGACCTGGTCTCCACGGGCTTTCAGATCAGATCAGATCAGATCCTCCTCTTCCTCCTCCCCTGACTTTTGTATTCTCCCCCAGCCATGATGTACCCCCCTCCTTGTTTCCCCATGCCTGTCCTGACTTGCCACCTCTCTTGTTATCCTGTTCCTGTTCGCATTCCTCCTTCTCGTCCCCCTCTTCCTCCTCATCCTCTGTGCTCTCTTTTCCGCCTCTTCCTCTCCCTTCCTCTTTTCTGCATTTTCCTTCCCCTAATCCCGTTGCTCCTCTCCCGGTTTTTTTTCCTCCTCGCACAGCTATGGCGCACGCGGTTTCTCAGCCGCCCCCCCCCGGGCTTCCCAGGAGTCGGACCCCGCCCAGCGGGTCCTGATCTTCGCGAAGCTCCTGGGCATGGCCGCAGGCTTGCGGCGGCGATCGCCTGGCTGTCTCCGCGGCAAAGCTGCAGCTCCGCCCCCGTGGCCCCCTCCCCGTGATCTTCTGGGCCTCCATCCACCCAGATTTCGAGGCGTCACGGAAACAACAAATGTACGACTGGCATTCTTGTGGTTCACATTGGGCACCCAGGGGGCGCCTTCAATCCTCAAAGCATCAAACGACACACGATCCCGGAAATGGGGCCGAGTGGACTAGACTCAGAGGCCACTTCTCGTCAAAAGTTTTGCGATCGCTGTTTTTAACGTTCGATCTGTTTTTGCGCCTCCACCAGAAACGATTCACTGGCGATTTACCATGAGAAGGGACGTGGCGGAGCATTAGTGAAACATAGGGGGTCAACATTCGCGCATCCCCTCCAATTTGCTGACCGTCCCCGGCGGCGTGTGTTCACTGCGTAGGTATCCTGCTGGTGTGCAGTCATCGCGGTGCCGTTTGAGCCCTCTTGGGGCCGCCTTGGAGGCCATCGACCAAACAGGGGGGGGGGGGGGGCTAGCTATTGCTGCCCATTTGGAGCTCGACAAACTGTCCCGTGGAGCCTTTTGGGTTTCTCTTGGGTAGTTTTTGTGCCGCGTTCTGGGCCTTTTCGGGCCAACTCTTGGCATCAGAAGCCAATCGGAAGCGATGGCGCGAGAAAGCGAAATGAATTGAACGATTGATGTGGTCTTGGGTATCGGGATTACCCCCGTGTCCAAAGTCTGGAGTGATTCATAATTGTGCGATGCCCCCTCCCCGGTCTATCCTCCTGCCCCTGTCCTGCCGTCTCCTCCCTCTTACTCACATTCCACCCACCCTATACTCACTCGTAGCCAGACGCATTCAGGTTATGCGAGTTACGTTTTTACATACCCAACGATTGGCCAAAGGCCGATAAGGAGGTTCTTAGAGGGAACCAGCGACGGGTCAACCATCCGGACAGCCGTCTCCACCGACAAACTTTTATGTGTTTCGTTATCTGTCGCTTCACTTCATGTTTTCTATCATCACGGTCAATACATATATGTCGATATTCTATGTGTTGATCGATTCCAGTATCGTCTTCAATATTCCACAGGTTTACGCCATTCTGCCGAACCCCAGAGGGGGAAAAACAAGTCCACGGGTGAGCTCTTCTGGGGGCCTCTTTTGGACATCTTGGGGGCTGCTTTGGGCCTTCTTGGGCGCCTGGCGGCAGTCTCGAGGATCCTCGTGGGGCGGAGAGCTCGAAATCTAGATTCGAGTTGCCCCTCTTGGGCCCCTTTCGGGGCCTTGTTGGGGCCGTCTTTGGCGACTCGTGGGCCGTGTTGGGGCCCTCTGGGGCCGTCTTGGGGCCCTGTTGGGGACTTTTTCGGCAGTCTTGGAGCGATCTTGGGCGCCTCTTGAGCAGTCTTGGACTCTTGTGAGACCAAACAGGCGAACATGCAACAAACAATTGGGGCGATTTGTCCCCCTTGGGGCTTTCTCGGGGGTCATCTTGGAGCCTTTTTTCGGTGTATCTTGGAGGCAACTTGGGCAGTCTTGAGGCCGTCTTGGTTATTTTTGAAGTATCCTCGGCGTTCTAAAGCCCAGCAAGAGCCAGCTGAGAGTCCACAGGGTGTAGATTTGGATGTTCCCGAGGCCCCAGGGGTGCGTTTAGGAACCCAGGGACTTTTGAACACGGAGGTCAACGGCGAGTCTACGAGCGACGCGCCTGCGTCCGCCGCAGCTTGGGCTCCAGCGGCGCGCCTCCAGCAGATGACTACCCCGATCTCGGGATAAAGCCGCATCCCAGTATCGGAAAAGGAGTCTTCCATATCCTTCGACGATGCGTTATCCCATCTCGTGCCTTACGTCTTATCTACCTGCGCCGATACGTGTATGAATAAGCTATCGGATACTTTCACACGCCTGAAGCGTAACGTATGGTACGGTCGACCATGCCACTTCCGACTTGGACGCGGAGCTGGCCTCATCTTCGTGTGGCTGGCGCCCGACGGCAGCCCGACGGCGCCCGACGGCATCCGACGCCGTGCTGACGACGCCGCCGCCGTTACGACAGGTGTCCGGCTGGCGCCCGACGGCGCCCGACGCCGATTCCGACGACGCCACCGCCGTTACGACAGGTACCCGGCTTGCGCCCGACGACAGCCCGACGGCGCCCGACGCCGTTCCGACGACGCCGCCGCCGTCACGACAGGTGCCCGGTTGGCACCCGACGGCAGCCCGACGGCGCTCGACGGCATCCGACGCCGCTCCGACGCCGCTCCGACGACGCGGCCGCCGCCGTTATGACAGGTGCCCATGGCCTTGCCGACACAGGTGGCTATGACAAACCTCAACCCACAATCGACCCACATGGCACTACTTCCTGCACCAATGGTGCACTCCAGATGGGGCGGAAATTCGGGCAGTTGTTCACGACCGTAACCCCCATTAGCCGTCACACAGCAGACTCGCTGCCACCATTCAACGCAACAAACCTGAAACTTGCCGACCCGCCGCATGCTGACAGGAACCGACCCATGCCACGAACTTATTTCTCAATCGACCCACGCCACCGACCCACGCAACAAAGTCGAACCACAGCCGACGCACGACCACCCTACACAGACCCACAACAACTGGTCCATCCCAGCTTCAGGCCACTGCCGACCCGCGGCCAACCCAGAACAACGGACCCACAGCGGAACACCAACAACCCCGACTCTTGGCCCATCTCCGACTCCAGCGCCCGCCCCAATTCCGACTCCGACTTCGACGCGGTGCAGCTGACGCGATTGGGGGCGGACAAATCTTGCCCCCCCCCTCACCAGCTCGCACTGATGCAGCGCTGGCCGCACGAGCCAGTCGCGCTACAAAGCGACAGTGTTGCACAAGCCAATCGCGCTACAAAACGCCGCTGTTGTACACGCCAGTCGCGCTACAACACGCTGCTGTTATTTGCTGTGGGTGTAATAAGCAGCACGTTGGGGAACCCAACCAGTACGACAATGAACATCAATTTTCCTGGATGCCATGCTCGAACTACCGCCCACAGGATCCAACGCCCACCACCACCCCAAGCGCCGCCGCGACAGGTTCTCACACCGATGCGCAGCTCACCGACCCACAGGCTCGCTTGAAGCAAAAATGGGCAACTCAAGATGGGGCGGAAATTCGGGCAGTTATTCCATGACGCAACCCACAGCCGACCCACGGCAGATCCACGGCAACCAACCCACCGACCCACAGCACCTGACCCACGGCGACTACAGCGCCGACTCGCCGACTCCCGCGCCGACCATCTCACCGACTCCCACCCGACCGGCTCACCGACTGCGGTGCCGACCAGCTCGCCGACTCCAGCGCTGACCAGCTTGTCGACACCCGGCCCGACCAGCTCACCGACTCCCGCGCCGACCAGCTCGCTCACTCCTCCGCCGGCTGGTTCACCGACCCCCGCCCCGACCAGCTCACGGGCAGTAAGGAGAGGAGGACGGGGAGGACGGCGGATATGTCAACGCGGAGGCAACGCAGGGGCAGACGGAGAGACGGGTGAGGAGGCCAATCAGGCGCAGATCAGCTCGCCGACTCCCGCGCCGACCAGCTCGCTGACTCCCGCACCGACCTGCTCGCCGACCTGCTCATCCACTCTCTCACGGACGAGCCCGCCGACTCCCGCACCGACCAACTCGCCGGCTCCAGCACCGAACAACTCCGCACTTCGCGAAGACGTTCGAGGACACGGCCCCTCCACCCACATCCTGACCCGACGTTGCATTCCGAGCGCCTCCCATCCACTACCCCCGGTGCCATGAATCCACGGCACCTCCAGGACCAACAACTGACACGCAGCAGTCTCGCAACAACCGACTCACGCAACAAACTCGAAACACGACCGACCCGCGCCAACCGACCCTCGCAACAACCTCCAATTGCGACCGCCCCACTGCTGGTCCACAGCAGACCCACGCAACCGCCACACAACAGGCCGACAACGCCCAACCCGGGCAGCGAACCGCAGTCACCCCACAGCTGACCCTCAGCAGTCGCCCCGCCTCAGCAGCCACCCCGCACAGCAACTTCTTACATAAACGGCGCTCCCCAGATGGGGCGGAAATTCGGGCAGTTATTCACGAACATAACTCACATTAGCCATCATGCAGCAGACGCGCTGCAACCGTTCAACGCAACAAGCCCGAAGTTTGCCGACCCGCAGCATGCGGACAGGAACCGACCCATGCCACGAACTCAGTTCTCCAGGACCCCTTGCCGAACCACCGCCACAGACCCACGCAACAAAGTCGAACCACAGCCGACACACGTCTACCCTACACAGACCCACAACAACTGGTCCATCCCAGCCCCACAACAACGGTCCCTCGCAACATACCCGGGACACTACCGACCCGCGGCCAATCCAAACAATGGACTCGCAGCAGAAGACCAACAACGGACCCACGCATACGCCGGCTCCCCAGGCCACGACGGCACCCAAGGCCTCAGCGACCCTCAACTCGCCTTCCCATGAAGGGGAGGCGTGAGGAATTAACCGACACCAACCCCGGCGCCAACGGCGCCAGCTACTGGCTCCGATTCCAGCGCCCGCCCCAATTACGACTCCGACTTCGACGCGGGGCAGTTGACGCGACAAAGGGCGGACAAATCATGCCCCCCCTCACCACATCAAGCACCGACCCCGTCCCCGGGAGGTCTGGACCAAACGGCTACCAGCTCCCGTTCCCACCAGCACATCGACTCCCGCATCGACCAGCTCGACCCCGTCCCCGGGAGGTCTGGACCAAGCGGTTCCCGACTCCCGCTCCGAGCAGCACATCGACTCCCGTATCGACCAGCTCACCGACCCCGTCCCCGGGAGGTCTGGACCAAGCGGTTCCTGACTCCCGCTCCGAGCAGCACATCGACTCCCGCATCGACCAGCTCACCGACCCCGTCCGCAGGAGGTCTGGACCAAGCGGTTCCCGACTCCCGCTCCGAGCAGCACATCGACCCCCGCATCGACCAGCTCACCGACCCAGTCTCCGGGAGGTCTGGACCAAGCGGTTCCCGACTCCCGTTCCGAGCAGCACATCGACTCCCGCATCGACCAGCTCACCGTTCTTGTCCCCGGGAGGTCTGGACAAAGCGGTTCCCGACTCCCGCTCCGACAGCACATCGACTCCCGTATCGACCAGCTCATCGACCCCCGAATTCGGTGCACGACCCTGGAGCAGGACGTTGCGCAGACGGGCCATTGGAAGGGCCGGTGCTGGCGCACCCGTCTCCAAGCGCCCATCGGCCTCCATCTTCTTCGGGGACGGCTACCATTTCAATATTTTTCTACCGGCACCTCTACTTGTCCATCTACCGGTGAGTTCCGGCTCCTCACCTCTCCTTGGCCCCCCTGTTTTCTTGTGGGGCCGCCCCCTCCTCCTGCCACTTTCCAGCGTGATTGGGGTTGGGGAGATATTCCATCACCCGCTGGTTTCAATACCGTTTGCCTTGACTTGCTGCCCTTGTATGGGCTGACGCTGTAGTTGAACCTTTCAGTATGCGTGCCGACCAATTTTGGCGACCACGCTGCCCACTCCTCGTCCTCGTCCTCGTGCTCCTCTTCCTCCTTCCCTCCACTATCCCATAATATTGTGTTGGATTTACGGGAGTGGCTGTTTGGGCCAAGCGGTAGGGGGTTTGACACAATACATGCAACTTCGTCCCGACTCGTTTCGAGGGTAATTCGTCTCAGCCGCCATCTGGTTTCCTGCTGGTCTCACTCGGGAGGAAAGGGCGATGACGGTCCTGCGGCAGGGTTGCCTGCCGACTCCCCGGCACGTGTCGGACAATGATCAGGTGTGTGCGTTGTCTCCATTTCGCCTCTTTCTCCCTCCTCTCCAAAATAGCGTTGGAAAAAAATCTTCGCGTGGCTGGCTCTGACACTAACACCAGTATAGTTTGAAGGGGGCTGGGAGGCCCCGCCAACAGCTTCGTCTCAGGCGAAGCCAAGCTCCAGCTCGGCTGTATCGTAGTAGCGATAGTCCCAACGCAAGAGGGGAAGCCATGTCAAGTAAAAGGGGATGCCTTTTAGTATCGATAGCGATAGTGTGCCTCGCGGCGAGGCACGGTCAAATCTAGGCGGCCGGCCGCTTGAACCAAGACGGCTGCGGGCGCACGCTCGTTTCCGCTCCTTACGTCCCCCAGCTCGCTTTAGAGTCGGAGGGGGAGGGAGACGAAGCGTGCGTCTGCCACCCAAGAAGCGAGAGCATGTCAGCAGCTAACTTATACGAAGAGAGGAAAGGAGACGGACCCAAAAGAGTTGGACCCGTCAGCGAGTTGTCTCGCGAATGTAGGGCATGCGCATCAGGCGGCGTCAGAACTTGATGTCTGGCCGGCCCGATATGGCGCATGTCTCTTCAGGTCATGTTTGAAGGTCTGTATGCTTCCCATGACTTGTACGAGCATTTCTCTGTCAATGCTCCCTTTTGTGCGTCCATCCGCAGTCATATCGCGGGTATCACACCACTGAATGCTACGCACGATTCCACGCTCCATCATTTGTCGTATCCAACTTATGTGTCCTAAAGGGGTACACCCAGCTGGCTTCTTCAAGTCTCTGCTTGACAAAGACTTAAAGGCAGACCCAGCATCGATGGTCAAAGTGACCTTGATGAGTGGCCCCGCATGGAGCTCGTGCAGAGTCACAACCGCGGGATAACAGTCCTCCAAATGATGGGCTGCTGCAAGTGCCTCTGCTGAGTAGCTTGAGCGGACTTGCAAGCGGTGAGACTTGCAGTGCGCATCAATCACGTGAACGACAGGCTTGCCAGATGACGTGTTTCCACGTCGTAGCGGGCTTGCCCCGCGAATGCCATTGTCTTTGACGTCGTCATCGGCGTCTCCACCCAGGCGTCGATAGCCTGAGTTGCTATGTAAGTCGACCTCGCCCGTGGGGTTCATCGCCTGGTAGACGATCTTCTTCGGGCAGGCCTGCGGCTTTCTGGTGATCGCGTTCAATCGTCGCACTAGAATATTGGTCGGTTCTTGGGCACGCTGGAGAGATACAGCATAGACCATCAGCCAGATCTGGGTGATCAATGCGAATGCCAGCGCACGTCTGAGGCTGGCGAACATACCTGCCACCATCTTGGTCGCCTGCGCGTCGGCGTCCGCGCCGGTCAATTCAGGATGTTGTATAGGACGGAGCTGTTTAATGTATTCATCTGGATCCAAAGTGACATTGCCGTCCTAATCCTCGGTGCACCTCGCAGCACAGTCCGTATGTGTGTGCTTGTTGAGTTTACACTTACCAAAGGTATCATCAACGCATTAGACACACTTGTCAATAGTGTCTGCAGTACCGACCATGTTAATGTCATCAACATGTTTGGCCGTGACCAAGTTATTGCTCGCCTCGAACTCTTCGTCGTAAGACGTAGGTCGGAGGCCAAATCCTCTGGTGGTTCTCCTGGGCTTCAGTGAGAAAGCCCGTGGGGCGTCCGTAGTGCCTGTGCCCGGTTTCAAGCACTGCAGACAGTGCCTTGACTCGTCGTAGTTCTCAAATCCTGGAAGAGTACGGAGCGCAGTTGCCGATCCAGGCGGCAAAGTAAAGCACGTCACACGTTCCTTCTCACCAGTTGCTTCGGCGAGTTCTCGATAGGTCAATCCCTTTGGGAAGGCCATGTTGATGTCCAGGGAAGCCATGATCCAGTGTTTTTTTTTTGCACGCTGCCGCGCTGGCAAGCAACTTCTGGCTTGACCTTCTGGCTGTTCCCGAGAATGTCTCTACACCGAAAGCTTCTAGGTCGATTGGGCCTCGAAGTACCAGGCAAAGTCGGATGGCGCGCTCCATGTCACCCTCGTCGCGTTTAACGAATTGCCAGTTGTATGCGTATCTCGAAGTCATGATGTTCGACGCTTTGGTGATCTCCTGCGTGTGGAAGCATTCGTTGTCGAACCATGTCGTGAGTTCGGTGAAAAAGGCCTTCGGCATTTTCCCGGGATTCGCCTGGATGCCAGCCTTAGCGAGGAGGTCATCTTCCTCGACGACCGCAGCTCGCTTTGCAGCGGCAGCAACATATACTCGCACGGTGGCCACCCGGTCGGCGCCCAACAGCGCGCGTTGATGCTCGGACAAGACTACCTGCGACATCTCTGGTCCTTTCGTCAGAGTCCTTTCGTCAGAGTCGAGTCCTTAGCTGTCGTCTTCGACCAGGGTGCACAGGGGGGCGAAGTACGTTTCCTCGGTATCAGGATCACGAGTGCGCCCCCACTTCGGCAGGTGTCCCCGCTGTTCATCAGCTACAGTAATCAACGCACTCTGATCAGGAACCATCTGTGTGGGTACGGTAAAGAGTTCTTTGAATGGAGCTGCCTCAAACAGTTCCTTTTCCTCTCGCAACTCTGCGTACCATACCTCCATGACATGTGACTCAAGATCAGCTTCTGATTCTTCGTAGATCGTAGACAGCCGTCCGTCATCATGTTTTGGTTCGGCTTCTGAAGCTTCTCTAGCGGCTCCCTCAGGTGTCGGCGCATCAGCCAAGTCCTCGAACTTTGACATATCCTGATCGAAGCCTGCCTGAGGTTTGGTGGACTTCAGGCATTGGGTGATTCGTGGATGTGCTGACCCAGTTATTTCATGTATGTTCACAGCAGTACCTTCTGCTTCATAGTAATGTAATCCTGGATTCACGTCGTTATCGCAATGAACTAAAGTGCAACTGTCAGCATAAGTAACCGGGGGTAGCTTGTGAATACTCTCGGCTAATCTGACCGAAACAACATTCTCGATGCGGAAAAAGTTTCTGATGAGATATTACAGAGCCACGTGTACCTTTGGAGATAGGCAACTTGCCGCTGCCATCTGAAGCGTACCTTTCCTGGTCGGCACATAGCCAAATGTCGACGCATGTCTCCCCGCTGAAAGGCTAGCTGCGAATGTCAACACTGTGCGTAGTGCAGTGTTGTCGGAGCCAATCTCTCGGGCCATTAGTGCTTCAGTGTAGAGCGAGTGTCTTGCGTCGCCGCATTGTACTTGCACATCTCTTTGCCTACTCGAATGATGACCTGACCCTTTTCAGGATCATTCTTCACAACCGGGAACGGGCCATTCCAACCTCCCCAGCCATGTTTAGTAGTCGTAGGGCGATGGTAGTCAACCAAATCTCCTTCGCCATAATAATGTTGACCTGTAATTGTCGTGTTAGTGCGTAGAGCACGATTGGTCTTAGCTACTGCCGTGGCCTGTGTGATCGCCTCAATGCGTACCCTGCGTATTGTCTGTTCACGAGAATGATCTGATGTTTCTGTCGACTGCTCGTGGTCCAGAACAGGGAGGTCAGGGAGCATTGCTGGCTGCCGTCTAGATAGTGCATTGCATGGGGACACCTCGCTGTAGAAAGTGAGTGCGTTGGCAGCAAACAAGGCTTCATGCAGTAGTCTAGTGAACACAAGAGGTATGCCTAACCTATTGAGTTCAGCCTCTATTACGTGGAGTAGATGACATAGGATGCCATTTCTGGCCTCGATCGTCGTAGCGCGCTGTCCACGCGCACGTGTTCTAAGTGCAGTGCCTGTTGTCTTGAGGATTGCTTTCGCAGTATCATTATTAAGGGCACCTTCTCCATCCGAGTAAAGTACGTTAGCTGGTCCAAACTGCATCCAGCACTGATGATATGCATCCAGGATAGTAGTCATCGTTTTATCTGGTATTTCCATCCCAGCAGCATATCGTATACAACGATCGATAATCTGAAATATCTTGTGTTCTTGATTGTAGAACATCAAGTCACATTCCACTTCATCATTAAATTTGCCAGGTAATGCAGTAGAGGGCATAACTGTGTGTCCAGGTTTGTCCCAAACTCTGCATTCTCGGCATGTACCACGGACGCCCTTGACCAGGTTGAAGCTAACACTGTCCAGACCTATTTTGCTTAATACGAGTCTCATCTTAGGCTCTTTCGCTTTCGCAACTCGCGCGTTACCACGCCGGGGTCTGGGTTTCGTAATTTTTGTAGACTGATTTGTACATCGAACCGTGACCAGTGTGGTAGTCGTGGTCGTGCGGCAGTGTTCCCTGCTGGTGGTGGTGGAGGCGCTTCCCCACCTTGCCGTCGACCGCGTCTGACTCTAACCTGTGGTAGTCGGAGGCGGTCATCCGAACTACCGGCTCCGCTTGAGGCAGGTTGCCCTGCTGCAGGCTCAGCAGCATGTCTTCCAACAGTGATGTCGTGACTGCTTGCGCCTGCGGTAGATCCAGCTCTCAGGCCAGGTCTAGGTGCTCTCAGTCGCGTGAGTGCTGCTGCTGCTGGTGCCCCAGGTGGAGGCGCTGCAACTTCGGCAGGATCTGGCGGTGCATGTCCTGCTGCCGGTCCGACGGGAACCGGCGGGATCTTTCCATGATTGTCGGGGCGCTTCCAAGGATTGGCAAACTTGCATTTACCAGGTGTTGGTACATGTCCAGGTTTGTTCTTCCCGTTGTTCTTCTTACAACTCGGACACTCCCAATGATAGTCATCCTTGTCGTACCATCTGCAATGTCTCGGATTCCGATCATGCGATGGAGAGTGCATGTTCACGTTATCCGCGAAGGCAGGACGGCCAAGCCCTCCCGACTGTGGTCTCGCAATCGAGCCGTACTGTTGTCGGGGAAGACTCGGATCGTCCAAATCGCATCCCCTTACGTTGGTCGCCAACACGGTCGACGAATATGGGTGACCATGGAAAGGGCCACGAGTTGTTTGGAAAAGGTCGTCTGCGATCTGAACAGCCTCAACAGAGAGCGACTGCACCTTTGGTGCGTACTGTGCAGCCATGGACAGTTCCTTATTGCACAACGACGCATGTGGACGATGGCCATCACATCGCTTTCGTTCAAAGGGCGTAAGTAGTAAGCGATGGTTAGCCATGGTCTCAGTCGGTTTCCGTATTAGTACCCCATGGGAGTCGCGTGGGCCTGTAGTACATTGATCCATATGTACTTTGCAACTGCCCTTGCTGTTGGCCAGCGTCCATGGCGGTATCTGGTCCACCCAAGTCCCAACTGGTTGTTCTCGTAAACAGGATCGTCGAATATAAGTTTGACGTGCAGCCACCTTCCCACAGAACTTGATGCGTGGTAAATCCTCCTTCTGATGTTCGTGCCAGCTGTCGTAGTTTGAAGTAGGAAGGCAAGCCAGTCGTTCGGCAGCTGGGTTGCCGCATGACAACCTCAAAGAAGCAAGCGTCTTAATAGTGCATCACTGCATCTTGGACCTCTTCATTTCCAAGATCAACGAAAGTACGTTTGTCGAGGTTTCCCCCTGAAGACATACCTCGGCTGAATGCTAACTGGGAGATGCCTCCGATTCCCCCACATAGTTCTAACATATCTACCTTGTTGTGTCGTCCATAGCACAGGGTGGGGATAATGGAGAATACATCTGCATAGGATTCAGCAGGTTGCCCCGCAGGTAGGGCGATGAAGGTCTCCTCTTCGCCGTTGCTATCCGTGTCGGAGTCCGAAGGTGCATCGGCGTAGTACGAGCTACACCCGAGTCCTTTGAGGTCGTCTCCACAGTCGTCGTTGCCTTCTTCGACTATTTTGGGTATCTTGCGTGGTTTGATGCCAGCTTCTCTGTCTGCCTTTTGTTTTTCTTTTTGTTTAATTCTGGCATGTGTTGGCAGTGCTGTCTGTTGTTCTGTTTCTGGCAAGCTAAGCGTCGGAGATTCCGGAATAGAGGGTAGCGCGCTGCCGCGTTCAATCGAGGGGGGAGGAAGACGATCGTCATCGATGATCGCCACTCGCTTTGAGCGCGGTCGTGAGCTGCCGTCACCCAGAAGGGATGGTTCCGGTTGCTCCCAGTACAGTCGAGTACGGATGTTAGTGACTCCATCCGGTAATGGTGCGTTGTAGTTGTGCCCAGTCGGCTGGTCCTGGATCTTGATGTCCTGGATGATCTCGTTGTCGTCCAGGTTCATAGTCACCCGTCTCACAACATGGCCCCATTCAGGGCCATTCTTAGGAGACTGAACGTAAGTTCGAACACCTCTATCCACACGAGTATGAATTCTCACATGTGCAGCACCTGTATGTTTTCTTTGCGTTTTATGTAGGTCCATTTGATCGGTCAACCTTGCGGTCATGATCGCTAATGTCTTATTCCGCCATTCGGTTTTCTGAGCACCTTGTCCGTACCAGTCCAGAATGTGCTCAGTAGGATCTGCAGGTTTCCCTGCTCTGTTGCATGTGCATCTCCGTAGGTTGGTGGAGATGCGTTTGCACGTAGTTGCCACTTGCAGATATGATCCGCTGGGCAACTTGTTCGCGCGGTCGTACTTGAGGCCGAAATGGCATAACCTCATTCGCTTAACTTGTAAACCAAGATCTTCAATAACATCTCGCATGGGACCTTGTCTCCAGAAATGCCCTTGTGGCCCCACCAGTCCATAAGTCATACGTAGAGCCCGAGCCTTTGACATCATATGTTGGATCCGATGGTAATGTGGCCCTGCCCGCTTACCAGGCAGCCTCACATACCAGTCGGCAGGTGTTGCGACCCACAACAGTTGGTAATCAGCCGAAAGTAGAGCACCCAAATACTGTGTACCAGCGGAGGTCATCACTTCTGTATGTGTGATACGGTCGCACATGTATCCACGGGCTCGGAGTTCAGCGCAAGCTGTCCGTAGATTCTCAATAACGAATGCACGAGAATGATCATGATGCGACAATCCTTCTTTTTCTGCAGCGGCCACACAGCCGGGTCCACTGCTGTCTGCGGCAGCCGCGCAGCCGGGCTTGCCGCGGCCCCTGGCGCGCACGGCCGGTGCCCGGGAAAAGATTGCAGGTTTCCCCGCGTTTGCTGACAGCACCTGAGTGGTCGGCCTGTCCTTGCAAGCGCGAGTGGCCGTGGCACGCGCCTGCCCCCGTCGCTCGTTTGGCGACCCCCACCCTCCTGATGAGGGGGTCCAAATACCAGTGCCGTGCTGCGCTGCAGAACTTCTGCTTGAAGTGAATATATCAAACTTCTCAACAATATCATTTTCTTCCGCAGGTGTCCCTGCATGTGTGTCAGGAGGAGTCCATTTCTTCCCCTCCTCGTGAATGGCCTGATAGATCTTCGCCTGCAGGTTGCGGAGGGCGAAGTCTTTGTCGGCCGAGGTAGGAGTAGCCCCACAGGACGCATTTCTGTGATGCCAGGTCCTCAAGGTGTTGTTCACCAAAGACTGGATCGTAAAAGCGAGCGTTTCCTCGTTGATGGAAGAGCTGATGCCCTGCGCGTTTTGCGACATCATGTATGCGTGGGCATCGCGCACAGCAGGTGCCCCTGCAGTTGGCCCTGGGTTGGAAGCCTCCTTGACAAGCAACGGAGCTTCCCCACATTGAGGATTGGCCGTGATCGTGAAGGACATCGACCCTTGGTCCTCCGTAGCCTTCTCGTATTCATCGGCCTTGAGTGCCAGGTGCCCGGAGGGCGTCTTCTTCAAATCAGGTACCCTGGCACCCTTTCCAAGTAGAGCCTTGTACATTTACACTCCAGGGATGATCATCTTCGCGTGCCTCTGCTCGAGGATAAGGATGGCCCGCATGTTGGACATGCTCCTCAGACCCAGAATAGCAGGGATGTTCTCTCCAGAGCCCTCAGCCACATTTGCTGAGTATGCGTCGAGTCTCGGCACAGCAGGTTCCCCCGCAGAATCTACCCTTTCTTTGCGCGCGATTTTGCAGTGCAGGGATTTATCACAAATCGCGGCACCGTGTCCCGCTCCAGACACATACAATCTTTTTGAGAGGTTCAATGTTTTGATGACGTGTCCGTGGGGATGTGGTATCTGCTCGAAATTCTGTGCCGTCTTCAAACCAATGATATTAATAGTACTGCCAACATAAAAAATAGTCAACATACCGTTGATCATGGTCCCGCTGTTGGCTGCCAGAGCTGACTCATGGCATTCGCCGAATAGTCCAGGCACTTCGGATACTGTCGTACCGCGTAGGCCTTTACGGCGCCTTTGTTCCAACACCCAATCGTTTCTTAACAGAGATGTAAACACATTCATGTACCCACGCGCTTCTTCCTCCGTTCCTTCCAAAGGTCCAAGCGGTAGGGTATTCGTCATGCGTGTATGGGTGTGACGTAGAAACAGTGGGCAGATTCATGAACGTATCTTCCTCTGCGCGTATGTTCATCTGGCCGCCGGTATTCACCATAAATACCGTATGAAGCATGTCGCGTTCAGAGATCCCACTGTTACCACTGCGCATGCTTACCGGGCTCTCAGTTCTGCGCTGACTGCGTGAACGAAGGCGTCGCCCATATGGCATGTATGCGTGTGAAGACTGAAGCCACTGGGCGCTCCTATCAGTAGCCCTTTCCATGCGCCTCAACCATGTATCATTCACTGGTACCGAAGGTGGAGCCGATCGGGCAGGTGTCCCTGCATTGCTGTCGGTCTCTGCAGCCAGTGGAATAGGTACGTCAGTGGCAGGTGCCCCTGCGTGTGTGCAGCTGCTTCCACCACTAAACCCGCGTTGGCCGATGACGCAGGTATCCCCGCGGGAGTCGTCGTCGATGTCTCCGCGGTGCTGGTCATCATGGCTGTAACGCGGTTGAGCTCCTCACGGAGGTCCTTGAGCTCGTTCGCCCTCCGAAGAATACCCGCATGACGATCATGTGTTTCTTGATCTCCAGCATGGGCGCAGTGGAACTCAGCAGCAATGAGGCCAACACCCCTGCATATGGCACAGGGGGCCTCACACGCGGAACCTTCCATGTTACCAGCCACCTGTCGATCCACATGGGCGTGTACGACGCGATCCCAACATTGCGCGTGGAATATTGACCGCGTTGGAGACGCCAGATCTTGTCGTGATTCATGAGCAGGCCCAGGCATATGGCACACTTACTGAAATCGCCGTCACTGATGATAGGCGGTGTTGCCGCTGGCCTGATGCGCATCTGACGCTCCAGGGTGGATTCGCCAGCTTCGAATCGAATAGGTGAGAAAGTCGGCAGCTGCATCGATGCATCCATATCTGGACTGCTCGCAGGTGTCCCTGCTGCATTGTGGTTAGCAGGTTGCCCTGCGCGGCTCAGCATTCTGTTTGCCTGACGATATTGCTGTCGGCGCTGCCGTGCGGCCTGCATGGCCAAGTTGGCTTGTTGCGCCTCGTGTATGGCCAGGATCTCAGGGCGCATCTCTCCCATTGTCGTTGGCAGCACTAGGCCTGGAGCCTGCTGCTGTACATCTCGATCCATGGAGGGTGCCAAATACCCATAGTGAGGTATCTGTCCTGGCACACCTGATGCATATCCTGAACCACGTGTCAGCTGAGTCTGATAGAAATCGTCGGCCGTCGCCCGAACATATGGTTTTCAGGCAGCGATCCCACCCGAGCAGTTCCACTCACCTGTGCATGATAATCAGGAAAGAGTGGATGCTCCATTGGCGCTACCGTTGGACGATTAGCAGCTGTTGGATCGTAAGTCAGGTGGCTGAAGAATGCTGGTACATAACCAAACCGATTGGGGTTGTCCGGAGAAGGATTTGGATCCGGAACATACTCCCACGGCGGCGTCCAGCTGTCACTAGGGAGGTCTATGCCATCCCTCCGCCTTCTCTGGGCGGCTTCCCGCATCTGACGGTGCATCCATTCCTGCTGACCAACTAAACTTCTCTGTATGGCATATTGGTCTGGGGAAGCAGGTTGCCCCGCAATTGGACGTGGTGATGCGAACGGCGATGTTGCCTGTGGAGCCTGGTAGAGCTGCGGGTCCTTACGAATACTTTGGGGCCTCGCCTGCAGGCTGTTGGTGATCCCAGCACTTTGTGGGGTGCCAAATGGTGTAGTAGCTCTGCTCATAGGAGCGAACGAAGCAGGTTGCCCTGCAGGTACTGGCAGCTGTTGAACCTGGGCACGCCACGGATCATTCGCGTATAAGGTATCAGTAGGCGTAATACCATTTTGCGTAATACCCGTCACATCAGCGCTCTGAGCCTGTTTCCATGATCCGTCAGATCCCCCTGCGGGCGCCCCTGCGTGGCATGCGTTCATCATGAACACCTGTGAGAATACCATAGGAAGCGGTTCGGGACACTTCAAGTTGTAGGGGGTATCTGGAATAAGCCAATTCTTTAATGAGGATGCGTCATTGCGAATCTCGTACATCTCATCAATTCTAGTACTCGTGCACTGCTGTTAGTCGCCCTTCAAAGATAAGGGGTTAATCCATATTTGTCCCACGCGATTGTACTGACAATTGTAACCTGGCAGGATCCCGATCAACTGAACGATGTGTGTAGGAGGGGTCCACGGCCTGCTGTCATGGCGATGTCGTTCGCCGAACGCCACTCTGGGATATAGTCCCGAATCAAGTTCTTCAGGCTGACCATGATCAGGACTTCAAAATCCATGCGTAAACCAGATTGGACTCTACTGTCACCAGGAAGGTATGGGCATCCATGCACAAACTGCTCGCCCCTCTTCTAAATGGCGTCGCCGGCGCGACAAGATAGACCAATGCGGATAATATTCGGTAGATTCTCCCATGGAGTTCCTTGAATGAAATACTGAGGCTCCCCAGGTGCTGATAAGTCCGTGATCCTCATGTATAGGACTCGGGGCACCTGATGCCAGGGCTGCTATGCCCGTTGGGCGGGCGGATGAAGTAGGTGTCTCAAGTCATATCAGAGTGCCTCATCTTCTTGATATGCAGCCTGGTCTTCTTCTTTCCGGACTCATCTATCGCGCCGATGAGCTCCAAGACAGCGCGGGCCTGATACGCCCAGTGGCGATGTTCAAGCAAACGACGTACCGTGTCGAGATGATCATGTTGGTGGTGTTCGTATCTTTCTGCGGGCCATATGTTGAGCAGCTACGATAAATCTGCCCATCCGTCGTACTCGTCATAGGACGTAACTACACGAATGAGTACGTCTGACAATTTACCCAGATGAAATGGTGTATGACGGAGGGCTGTCGTCAGCCACTCAGATATCTCACGTTGTTCTCTATGTTCGAGCTTCGGCTGCGAAGACTGTCCGTGGCGAGGGCGTTCTTCAAATATTCATTTCCTAAATCCAGCGTGAGGGCAGGGCGCTTCCGCATAATGTTGCGCACTGACTGGCGCGCGCGTGCACCTTCGTCAGCATGGACAACAGTGCCCACGATGTTGCACTGCACAACCACGCAGCGATCAGATCCATCATCGCTACGCGGGTCATATGCTGGATTGGTCTTCATGCGGTTGCCTGAGCGCATCGTGTCCCAGTATTCCTTACATTCCGGTGGTACTTCCAGCGCAAGGGCAGGTTGCCCCGCTGGATTGCCAGCAGGCTGCCCCGCAGAACTCTGGGCAGGTTGCCCCGCAGAACGTGGGGCAGCTTTTGGCGCTGGCGCTGCGAAGGATGCTGCGCCCGCAGCTGATGAAGATGCACCAGCGGAACCTTTGGGCGTCCTTGGACTCCCTTGCGGGGTACTGATGTCGAAGTCCTGGTGTCTCTTCTCCTTGGTGTTGTAGGCCTCGATATCTTTGTCCCTGGGCACTGCTCCTGGTACCTTTGGTGCAGTTGCAAGGAGCTTCTCAGTGCGCCTCGTGGAAGATGCATCCCCTGTTCCTGCGTCCAAAGTAGGCATCTATCCTGACCTGTGTGTCCGACCAGATGAAGGGCCGCGACGTGGAACAGGATCCTTTGGGGTAGGCTTACTGGTGCCCTGGAATCTGGCTGCTGCAGCAGTCGCTGCTGGACCTCTAGATCTTTGTCGATCAGCGTGTTGCTCAGCAGGTTGCCCCGCGCATCCCTTGATGTCCCCAGGATTGGGATCATCGCCTGGGCTTTTACGCTCCTTCTTCTTCTTGGGCTTGGGATGATCAGGACCAAGAGATGGGCTTATCCAGCCAGAATCTGAATCAGAAGACGAGGGAAGTTCTTTCATGTATGGCTTCGGTTTGGGCGCTGCCTTTGCTGTAGCTCCCGCCAGTATCCCAGACGCAAACAGGCGACAACGTTTTATGGGGCCCCGGCCAGGATTCAAGTCTTCACCACCTGGCCTCCTGAGGGCCATGTTGTTAATAGGAACTTTGTCCTGATTTCCTTTTCCACTAAGTGAATACTTTTCTGCGCTATGTCGTTCGGCTATGTAAGTAGTGATCCAGCCCGCACCTTCGGCGTGGTAAGCAACGCGCCTGCCCGGAGAGAGATCCATGTCTCTTGTGACAACGCGTTTGGGGTCGATCGGAGTATCAGAATCACATGCAACGTCCGGGATACCCGAACCACTTGCTTCACCGTCGCCAAGGGCGGCGTCCGTAGGATCAACCTCTTCTGCCGTTTCAGCACCTTCATCTTCAATTTCATAGACATCTGATTGGCTATCTTCGTCAAGCTTATAATCGGCAGGTTTCCCTGCATGCCAAGCACGTTTGAACTGCGCCAGACAATGAGCAGGTGTCAAGCTATTCTAGATAGCCTTCGTTTGTTCAATTTCTGCCGCTGTAGCAGGAAGGTAATTCTTCCGTCATCCGACTATGGCATGGCGTCCTGTTGGGATTAGTACAAGTCGACCGACCATTTCCATGTGACCGAACCCACGGTGTTCCTGTGAAATCCGGACTTCTTGATGGGCGTCTCGTGGGACAGCCAAGCCTGCGATCGGCATATAGCTGGGGCATGTACAGCATAAGCCTCGATACTCCTTTCAATCCTCGATGACGGCCCTTTTGTGTTCACGCACGATCATCTTTTCTTGCGTTTTAGTCTGTCCCTTCGTTGACCGAATGATAGTACCATCATCGTTCTGTTTAGCTTGGAGAAGAGAATACCAGTGGCGGATTTGGTGCCCAGTCCAACTTCTATCCAACCAGTATTGCATCGTCTCTGCAGGTATGTACTGACGAGCCAACCCAGGCTTGTTCCAACCTTTTAAACGCTGTAGTTGGCCTTCTGGATGTTCTTCTTCTTGATGCTGATCGTCTTGAGGCGGATTTATCCGCAGACGTTCCCCCCTGGGGGGGGGCATGCGCTCTTGGCGTCTTCCCTGGCGGGCCACTTGAAGTTTCCGCCTCAGGAGGGTGAGGACGCTGAACGCCGCTCGAACGAGCACCACTGGAGCGGGCTCGCGCCCGATCTGGTGAAAAACTAGGAGCTCGACCGCGACATGCCATGCGGTCATCATGTTCGTCTTCGTCGTCCATTGGCGAAAGACCTGTATCGTCGTGATATTTCTTTTTCCTTATGAAGGGTACACGACGCGGCGATTGCCTCGGGCTGCTCGCAGACCGATCTGACGCAACAAAGTGCGCTGAAATTTTTCATTGTGTCCAAGCTCATATTGAGTACGTTCAGATCGGTCGCCAGCGTCTCGCGGTATTCCCCGCAATGGATCATCATCGATCGATTCCATGTTTGTCGCATTTCCAATCACCCGAGGATAGAGCACGGCATGAACTTTTTCATCTGTTGCAGGAATGGTAGACTCAGAGTCCGCGGGTGACCCCGCCATACCGAAGTCACTTTCGACGGGAATGTGGAAGTTCTCGACAGACTCGATATCTGCAGGTTGCCCCGCGATGAGTAGACCCAGCCATTCTGCCAAGTCGATGTCCTTGTGGCCAGTGAACACCTTCGAACAGCTCGTCGGCGTAATTCTCGAGGTTCATGCTGGCACACAGATACCTGGCAGCCATGATATGAATAACTGTGGCTGAGCCGTCAGCAGGGCCGGCCAGAAGTGACTCCCAGTCGACGTACTGTATGTCGGAGTCCGTTTGAGCCAAATGTATTGACGGACCCCTGCCTCTTCCATCGCCTTGGGGGCACTCGCGTCGAAAATGTGGTGTACTGTGGCATATGTCGCACTCCATAGTTTTACCGTTGGCATCCTTTGGGTCCCCTCGTCGATCCTTACCTTTACCTGACGTATGCCTCCGGTTCCTGCCAGCACCGAAGAACATTTCTTCATACTGAGGCCCAGTGAGGGATGCTAGGAATGCTAGTATGCCTCTACCGTGTAGTCGCCGACGCTTACCTTTGCCTTTGCTTCGACCCTTGCCTTTTCCTTTGAGTGTCCGCCGTACCATACGTCTGACCTTTCTGATTGGTTTCTTCATGAATCTCCGCCAACGACGCTTGTGTTTTTGGCAGTCCAAAAATAACCACTGAGCTTGCTGCTCTTCAGTAAGGTAGGTAGGCATGCCAGAGTAATCCAGCGTAGTAGTTTCATCATCAGAAGACGTATCGGCGTCGGTACCGCAGTCGAAATCGGACTCGGCGGGCTGCCCCGCAGAGCCCATTAGGGTCATAGCTTGTACAGGGGAGACCGCGTCGGGTGTTCCCCTAGATCTGGCCCAGGGGTCTTGAGGCCCCGAGGCCGTGCCGCCATTTTGGGCCAACAGTGTAGTGGTCTCAGACGGCGGCATATCATCACTCCAGACGTTGTTAGCAGGTTGCCCTGCATTGGCCTCTGTATTGAAGGTCTCGGTTCGGTGACCGTGACTAATATACCACCGATGTTGCCAGGGGATCACTCAGCTATGTGAGCATATGACCTCATACGTTCGAAAAGAGCGTCAAATTGTGCTTGGTCCCTCAGCATATGGTGGTTCAGAGGCTGCAGGCGCTGCTGCGACCGCGACGTCCCCACTCCCAGAGCTCTGAATAATATTACTGCTACTATCTGGAAGTTGGGGATGTTGAAAACAGCGGCTTCTGCTTCGTAGCGGGCTATCTCGAACCGTGCTAACGACTGGTCGATTCTTTCTCCCGCATGGACACGAAAGTCAATGAGAGCCGTGCCAGAGTTGAGGTGGCGTTCCTCTTCTAGGTTCTCGAACTTCGTACTTAAGAGGAACATAGTGTAAGTGACGCCATCGGTGTGGCGACCACCTATAGTGACGCCAAAATTGATGACTGCTGGGGGGACTCTCATGGCTATGGTCCGTGCGAGCCCTCCAAGACCGCGCTGGAGTGCGGCGGCCTGTTGGGAGGGCGTCACGTTGCCGGTGGTCACGTTGATCCAGGCGTGTACCTCGCGGACAAGCTCGCAAAATGGTACTTGACCGGCAGGGTCCCAATGGGGGCCGGTCGTCTTAGCGTCGTCTCCGCCCCGCATATGTCCCACCGCATATCCAAGAGCGACCCAGATGAGCCCAAAGATAGTAACCCCAATCCAATGGCCTCGTAGGTCGTATTCGGGTGTAGTCGGTGGAGACTCGTGTTCTGTCGTCGTAAGTCTGCGCGGGGTCGGAGGCGGCAGTATATCGTATCGCATGTTTCCGTGCCATATATATTCGAAGAAATTTCCGATTGGAGTAGGTGGGTGGACTTCAGGAGTGTAATAGCGCAGGGATGTAGAATAGGAGCGGGAGACCTCCGCTGGCGCAGAGGTGTCGCTGCAAGTTTCCTTGCTGTACTGCGTATCTTTGTACACTCCTCCGCGCAATGCCACTGCGCCCTGATGTTCCACCGTAACTGTAGTCCACCAGATAGTGCCGTGGATGGTGAGGAGTAGAGCTAGAGCTGACCACCATAGGCCAGCCCCGCTACCAAGTTTGAAGGGGGCTGGGAGGCCCCGCCAACAGCTTCGCCCCAGGCGAAGCCAAGCTCCAGCTCGGTTGTATCGTAGTAACGATAGTCCCAATGCAACAGGGGAAGCCATGTCAAGTAAAAGGGGATGCCTTTAGTATCGGTAGCGATAGTGTGCCTCGCGGTGAGGCACAGTCAAATCTAGGCGGCCGGCCGCTTGAACCAAGACGGCCGCGGGCGCGCGCTCGCTTCCGCTCCTTACGTCCCCCAGCTCGCTTTAGAGTGGTATTCCACAGCACTGGTGGCACATCCAGTTGCGCTCAGAGCTAGGAAACTGGCCTACACGTGACTTCGCAGCGACTGACGGCCACGTCGGCCTACACTTATACGCCGCGGCTCTAAGCCATAACGCTCCGACCCACCATCAACAAGTTGTCAACACACTATCCAAATCGATCTCTTCGTTTGGCAACTCACCACAGCGCGGCCAGGCGCAACACCCCAACATGAGTCCTACATACATTCGAAAGCTGACAGCCACGTCCGCCCGCAACCACGACGACCACGACACTGCCAGCACTAACATGGCCGCGCGCTACGTTAAGGTCACTCTCGTCGGCATCAGGTGGGTGTGTCTTGGTCTAGCCGTAGGGTACATGCAGCGAACAATGGACGATGCGCGATCCAGGGGGCCTCACTGGGACCTTGCTGGCAACGTACCCTTCCGTGAGTTCGTTCGCGAAGCACACGCATGGTTCAACGTAACAAGTAGGGTTATGATTCCACCACAACAGATCGCTGATTTGCAGAATGGCCTCGAAGGCTTGGCAAGGACCCTGGCAACGAGAGTTCCGTTCTCGATCATCAGCTACGGCGTGACCCTGCAGGGTCAACGCGCCGACAGTGTCACATACGTCATGTTCCTTCTCAGCTCCAGGTTGGAGAAGCTCGAGGACGACCGACAGCTGACATCAGGAACAGCCTTCGTCGACTTCAGGTTCGACCGAGGTGAACGCACCGACTCGGTATTCGCTCGATCCGACAGGGCGAGATGGGAAGCGGATTCGGCTGGATCCGACATCCCGAATTTCCAGACATTGACGTTTCAGTCGTTTCGATCTTGGGGAGTAGGCAGCTCCCGAATCCCGCAGTTTCTACAACCCCTGAACCACCGGATGCCCCGAACCCAACAACAATGCGACCAATTGGTGGAGCTCGAGCGCAGCTGCGGACACCCCTGGCGCCTCCTGGACACATCAGCGGGATCTTCAGTGGTCGAGGATACGGCGCTGGCGCGCCCCGCGTAGACGCGAGCAGCGCGCCCGCGGCCGCGCCTGGCAATATCTCGGCTGGCCAAGAGCCAGACGAATCCACGACGCTCATAGGCCAGGCAACTGGCAGCGCACCCAGCCCCAACGACAATTGCTGGTACCAATGGCCTGGCCGGCTGCAGCTGCGGCCAGTTGCCCGCCACCAGCTGCGACTACCATCTGGGGCTCATCAGGACAATGCCCCGACTCACCCTTCGATTCAGGAGCCGATGCGGACGCCGTCTCATCCTCGGGCGATGCTGAGATCGACTGGTCAGATCTACGTAGTGGCGACGATCATGCAGCGCGAGATCTACACCTGGAGCGTCATCATTCTAAACGCCGCTGGAGGCGACGCATGGGAACGAATGGCACTTTGGGGGGGGGGGGGGTAGACGGGCAGCGCGACGGGCGCGACATTGGAAACGTCAGGGGCGCGGCAAGGGCGGTGATGAACTCGCAGGTTGCGCGGGCGGGAACTGGCCACATTCCTAGCTAATCTTGCCTGCCCGTCACGACATTGAGGAATTGCTTCTCGGTGGGACAGGCCAAGGTCGTAGAGGCGCCGCCAGGGAAGGTAGGGGGCAGGCTGCGCCCCGCGGATCCACGCGGCAAGGAGGCGGCGCAAGACTTGCGGTAGTTGCGGCCATTTCCAGGCGCAGTGCGCGATGGGGAAAGGAAAGGGAGATGCTTCCGTACCTGTTGGCTCAGGGCATCACGATGATGACCATCTCGAGTACATCGACTCTCAGAGAGAGGCTTTGCACATCTCGCGCGGCCTACGTTGCTACGGCGAGGCTCGCCGATGTTACGGTGGCCGTCGAGGGGCGCGCGGGCTGCTCGCACGAGAGCCTCTTTGAACTTCGAGTGCGCGCCGTCTGTGGACTGCCTCGGAGCCCCCGTGCGCGGCCGCATGCGTGCCGACGCCGACAATGACATCGAGTTCGAGTCGGACTGCGTGTCCTAGGCGGACCGCGCGTCCGAGGCGGGCGCGACCCCTGCCATCGATGGAGAACCGACGCAATTCCAGCTCGGGCGCGAGCAGGGTGGACGCACAACCCGGCCGTCACCTACCACTATTGGTCTTACTGCCGACGACTTGGCTGCGTTCGTGCGGGGCTGGACCTCTACTACTATCAACGCGACGCGGAACCCGCGGGCCCCCATCGGTCTGACCCGGCCACGGGCGGGATTTTCAGCCGAGGCAAAGGACATGCCGCTGGCAGAGGTAGAGGCTACGCGCGCGAGGGCAAGGGCTCCTCCTTCTCCCGCGACGATCGCGGTCTCCGCGCGCTTGTACCTGGACTGGGACTGTTTGGAGGCGTTGGTTCGAGATTGGTATTCTTTGGGGCGCGTCATCAGCGACCCCATCGCGGACAAGATCCAGAAAACCCCCGACGCCGATCCAACGACAAGGGGGGCGCGCGCGCCTGGAGGCGGGAGATCATTGGAACACATCGCGAGCGCGGCCGCCCGGGCCACCAGAACCACTGCCCACGGCGCCCCTTCGATCGCCCATCGCGGAGTCCGAACCGCATCGCCGCACCATGGCACCCCGACCGCGGGGGCGGTTTCGGCGGCAAGGCGGACAGCCAGGATCAACGCATGCCTTTTGCCCACGAGGAGCAGATCTTGGCAATCGAGTACAACTGGG
This sequence comes from Prorocentrum cordatum, assembly GCA_963575745.1. Taxonomy (NCBI): domain Eukaryota; class Dinophyceae; order Prorocentrales; family Prorocentraceae; genus Prorocentrum; species Prorocentrum cordatum. The sequence continues at coordinate 230,278 of CAUYUJ010016332.1, read as the reverse complement.
CGCAACTCCCTGACGATCAGTGTCTGAAGAAATATGAGCGCGACTCCCATGCTGTCTATGACGGCGACGACACTAGACGAGCTGGACTTTCGGCTACGCCCAGCATGCCAAGGGAGCGCTCGCTCAACGCATTGGGCCAGGTTGCGGGCAGCTCCAACACGGACCTCGCTGACGGCCAGGATGATGGCGAGGAAGAATGCCAGGGCACTGGCCAGAAGGATGACCCGCACAAGAAAGAATTGAACCCCGATCAGCCGGTAGACTTGGGTTCCAAGCGCCGAGGCGCCTGACCATTCTCGGCCACGCGTCAAGAGCACTCGCCCTGAGGAGTTGCCCCTCGAAGTGGGCGAGCCGCTCGTGGAAAGGCGCCCCCGCGCGGGAGATCCACTGGGCCCGGGGTCGCGGACAAGGCTGCCGCCGTCTAGGGCAGCTCGGCACCCGTGCCGCAGCGAGCGGTTGCCGTTCGGTCTGGCGCAACGCAGTCGGCGCACCTGGCGCCTTTACGTCCTCCCGCGCACTAGTTATTGACAGGGATCTGGAGGACGAGGAGGAGTGGGATGCCGCCCGCAGCCGGCCGCGTCGAGCGACGGCCCGAGCCATTGCCGCAGCGGCGGTGTCCTGAAGATTACCTTTTGCCGCGTAACGGTGAAAGCCAGGCACAGTCAAACGATCAACCCTGTAACCGTGCGCGTTTCCACAAGGAGCGGACTGGTCCTGCTCCTCGTTCGGCTCGTCGTCCCAGTCTCTCGCGAAAAAGCAGACTTTGGCCCCGCCCGCCCAGCCTGGAGCGCGCGGGGTGCATTGGCCCCTGCTCGCCGACTTGGGCGGCCCCTTCCGCCAAGGAAGCCTTGCCGCCGGCCACAGGGCGAGGGCGGCGGAGCTGACCAGACTCACGGCCGAGATCGATGCCAACCAAGGTGGACGACACCGTCGCGCAATTCGGCGCGGTTGAGCAGAGCTCCGCGGAGCTCCTGGCGCGCCAGGGGTGAGGCGCTGCGGGGTGGCGTCGCCGCCGGCTGCGAGGGCGAGTGCGGCTGCGAGGCAGGGCCGGCGGCTGCGAGACGTGGCGTGGAGCCATTTTCAGGCCCCAAGAGCCCATCGCAAGCGGAAGGGAAAGAAGACATACCAAATTGATTGCTGAAGGTTTTGGAAGGATTTCGGCCTCTCGGGGGGGGGTCCTTGGGAGGCTCCGTGGCCACCTGGGTTCGTCTTGAGACGGTCGTGGCGCCTGTCGGAGGCATGTCGGAAGCTATATTTAAGAATATTTCGCTAACTTGTACGATATTGAGGCCATCTCTTGGGCTATCTGGAGCCTTCTTGGGGACATCTTGGGCCATCCTGGACGGTCTCACCCCTCGCGGCGCCCCCGGACAGACCCACGAAACGGGAGTCGTAAACCTGTCCCCGAAGGGGAAGAAGGAGCTTGGAAGCATCAATCGCCTAAATCACCTACGCCAAACAGGGCTGGTGGGACTATCCGGCCCCCTCCCGTCCAGACCCAGGGGAGGGACTTCACCCAGGTCAGCCCCTTCAACCGCCCCTCGGTCACAGCACGGGCGTGTGTGGCCCCGGGTTGCTCTTGGAAAGGTCAGACAATGCGAGGCGGTCTCCAAGGCAGCCACCAAGATTGCACGCGATGGTCCAGGATGGCCTGCACTAGACCTCCATCATATCTCCAGACCGCCACAAGACAGCCCGAGGTGGCCACGGAGCCACCCCAGGATAGCCGCGGGAGGCAAGTTAGCCTGGCGAAGGGCCCAGCCCTATGCAACTGCGTGTAGCGCAGGGCGTGGTCCTCTCCTCATATTCTACGCGCCGCGGGATAGCTGGAATCGGGGTCCTTGTGGGGCACGATCCGCGTGAGGGATGTGCCGACATGGGCGAGGGGACGCAAGCGGGCGCCCCCAGTGGTGCCGCAAGTGGATCTATCCATGGGGGCACGAAACTTGTGCGGGGTGCGCCAGAATCGGGAGGAGTAGGAGGAGGAGGAGGAGGAGGAGGAGGAGGAGGAGGAAAAGGAGGGGGCGGAGGAGTGAGCAGGAGTGGACGCGCGGCGCTGCGGATTCAAAACGAGGACCCAACACCATCATTTTCCTGCTTGCCATCGTTTCGTAAGCTTTCGATTTGGCCTGCAGAGGCTTCAGACGGGCCCAGGAAAGGCCCAAGACGAGCCCAGATGCCCCTTTATGAGGACCCAAACACGCCCCAAGAGGGTTTCAGGAGAACTCTCAATCGTGAAAACGCCGATGGACCATTCGTGCTTGACGCCGCGCTGGTCTCAAGACTGCCCCAGGAGAGCGTCTCAGGCTCCAGCCCCAACAGAGTCCGAAGAGTTTATCAAAAGGGCCCAAACGGAGGCCCAACATGTCCCCAATAACACTCCAAATGAGCTTCCAAATAGTCCCAATAGGTCCGCCGCAACCCTCTAAATCCGAGGCTCCGCCCAAGTAAGGCTCTTCATATGTGCATTATCCTTTTCTCAGCGGTTTGCCATGGGCGGCCGCCACCGCGCCAGATTGCCAGCCACATCCAGTCCACAGGCATGGGGGGAAGTGTTGCGGCATGGGGCAGCACGGCACGAAGGGGGTTGGAAGCGGAAGTGCGCTAAACCATCTCAGCCCAGAGGGGGGCAACGTGGCAATGGCGGGCCAGGTGATCTGGGAACGTCCTCCACAGATCTCAAAGCTGGATGGGAGGGGATATGGGGGGCGCATCGGGCTCTGATACGAGCCGCTTGCGTCAATCAGGCATCGAATTTCCGCAGGTTGCGCAGGCGAGTTTCGAGCGATTGTTGGCGGTCCCTCGGGGTATGCAGGTTCGTGGGGGGCGACAGGTAAGTTGTGCTCTGCCAATGAAGGAATGGATATCTGATTGGGACAGCCATGAATGCCTGCAGGTCTGGAGGCGGGGGTTGCATACCAAGTCGTAGGCGATCCACGAGTGCTCTGTGAAATCTAATACGGCTTCGAAACTGCGCATAAGGATGATGGGACACCTGGGGAGCTGTTTTTGGAGCCGAGCGAGAAACGACTCCAACAGAAGGAAATTGGCGAACGACTCCCTCAGCGTGCGAATGATCGCACACATTGACGCAGGCTTTTTTGCGAGGAGCGCAGAATTTCTCCCGATAGGAGTTTTAGCGGGTCGTGGGCAGGTCGCGGACGGGTCGCAGGAGTGCCGCAAGCAGATCTTGGGATTTTGGGTGGGCCGCGTAGGGGGAGGGGGTCAGGGAGGCACACGTGGAGTGGGTCGTTGGCGATGCGCCGGCGGGGCGTTGGAGAGTCACAGAGAAATCGCGCACGCCTTAGCTTTGTCTACTCGCATAGAAAGGGAGGCGGGTCGTGGGGCGACGGCGACAAGAACAGGGACGACAGTTTTGAGATCGGTAGTTCATCTTGTCCGCGCGTCATGGAATGTGTTCCACCAGGCCCTCGGACCCCCGCACTCTTGCTCACCTCGGTCCTCCCACTCCCTCTCGGTCCTTAACTACCAGCTGCAAGCCTGACCCTGTCGGGTGGTCGGGCGGGCGGACCCTGACTCAAACGGACAAGTCGGGCGGGCGAACTGTCCTTCGAGGGGCCGGTTCTTGTCGGATGGGCCCTACATGCCCAAGCCGAAAGTGGTTCCACCAGTCATGTGGGGATTGTAAGGGGCTTGTCCCCCGCGTCCTCCCCAGGGAAGGGGACGGCCTTGCTCATCTTCTCTTGGGTGCAAGTGCAAGGGCTGTCCGGGCTCTGGGCAGCAAAGGCTGGAGTTGCGCCATGGGGCGGCCCGTCGCCCCTCTGCCCAGTGGGGCCCACACCGCAAGGTAGGACCCCACGGGTGGGTGGGAGGCGACGGGGGCTCCGTGGGGCCAGGGCACCTCCGTCGGGCCCAGCGGTCGGGCACACCCTTCGCACGCATCGTGGTCCCATAGGGAGCTCCACTTACGATCTCAATCGGCACGTCTGCATGCGGGCTGGCACCAATCTCGGCGCACCCTTCGCGAGGATCGTGGCCCCATAGGGAGTGGCCCCGCCTATGATCTCAGTAAGTACGTGCGCATGCGCGCCCACGCCCATTTTGACATTCACACACATACACACCCACCCACCCACCCACCCACCCACGGACACACACACACACACACACACACACACACACACACACACACACACACACACACACACACACACACACACACACACACACACACACACACACACACACCTCACGCGGGTCGTGGCCTTATAGGAAGTTCCACCTCCAGTCTCAGTGTGCCCGTCCACATGTGAGCCCTCGCCCATTTCGGTACATCCTTCACGAGCATTTCCATAGGCAGCTACACCTACGGTAGTGAGCCCGTCCGCACGAGGACCGTGGTCCCATATTCAGCTCAACCTACGGTCTCAGTGCGCCTGTCCGCATGCGGTCCCACATCTATTTCGGCACACCACTTACGCAGATCGTGGTCCCACATGCAGGTACACCTACGGTCTCAGCGGGCCCCACGCCATTTTCGGCGCACCCCTCACGCGCATCGTGGATATATAGGGAGTTCTACCTGCTGTCTCAATGGGCCCGTCCGTTTGCGGCCCCAACGGCCATTTCGGCACACCACCCACGCGGATCGTGGCACCACAGGGATCTCCACCCGTGGTCTCAGTGTGCCCTCGCGCATGTGGCCCCCCGTCCATGTCGTCCATTCCCCAGTTTCCCTGGCCTCGTTGAGTTTCGCGGCGCGCAGTTCAAGAGGAGAGTGCAATATTCTGCGCTACACGCAGTGACACAGCGTTGGGCCCCTCGCTGGGCTAGGTGTGTGCCCGCGCCTACAAACGCATGCGCGCACATTGCCTTCGTGCGCGGTGTATGTGGATGGGTCGAACCAGCTTCAGGTGATCCGAGGATGTATCGCCCCTGACGCGTTTTCATGTTTGGGAGGTCGACACGTTGCAGGGAGTTGGTGAACTAGCGGATCGGGAGAGTTCTTGGCCACAGCGGGTGGTTCACGATCGCACCAAGCTTTCTTTGCAACAGGAGCTTATTCAGGGGAGTGTGGAGTCAGCAATGGGTGGTTGGGGGCTCCCCGCGCGCCAGTGGCTGGTGGCCTGCTGCGTGGCGAGATGCGCACTCGAGCAGCCTTCGACTCGCCCTTCCCGCTGCTGGACGCCGCGCCATAGCTTCTCCAAGGGGGGGGGGCGCCTGCGAAAAAAGGGCATCCAGTCCGCCCTCCTTGCGCTGCTGGGGCTGGCCCCTGATCTGGTCAGTAGAATCCGCTCCAGGTTAGCTGCCTGGACCAAAAGTTGTGGCTCGTCCTCCCCCCTCCATCTTGATGGCGCCTTGGCTGAATTGAGCTCCATTGGTGATGGCGCACAAGGCTGCGACGGGATTTACGACGAATGGTGTTGTTGTTGAAAGTCTGCGAAGTATGTCAGGAATCAAACCACTCCGTGGCATGGGGCACGCGGGAAAGAGAGAGAGAGATATAGAGAGGGAGCGAGAGGGAAAGAGAGAGAGAGAGAGAACTAGAGAGAGAGAGAGAGAATAGAGAGAGAGAGAGAGCGAAAGCGAGAGTGAGAGAGAGAGAGATACAAAAAAAACAGAGAAAAAGAGAGAGAGATAGAGAGAGAAAGAGACAGAGAGAGGAAAAGGCAGAGAGAGATAGAGAGAGAGACAGAGAGAGGAAAAGGCAAAGGCAAAGGCAGAGGGATAGGCAGAGGCAGAGGGAGAGGCAGAGGGAGAGGCAGAAGGAGAACGAGAAAGAGAGAGAGCGAGAGAGAGATTTTGAGAGAGAGGGATAGATTTACAACAGAGAGAGAGAGAGAGAGAGTACAGTATCGCAACGGGTAGGCGAGCCGAAGTTCGTCAGCCCCCGCGGCTACGATCGCCGAGCGGGCCAGCCTCTTCGGGCGGGAGGTGCCATCCCGGGTGACCTCCCCCCAGGCGCGGGCCAGCTCCGGGCGGGAGGTGCCGTCCGTGTGGTGGGTTGACCTCTCACCAGGCGCGGTCCCGGGGGCCCCGTATGGAAAAAAAGGCGGGTGGCGGCGAAGAACAGTGAAAGGCGCCGCCTTGGGGCGTCCCCCGCAACGGTTCGAGAAACGCGGACGACGGTACAGGTGCCAAGTGTGCTCGTGGCCCAATAGGAGAGCAGGCAGGGCTAGCACTGGCGCGCCGCCCGCTGAGCGCTTGGAGGTTGCCAGGAAGAGATGCCCCCATAGCGACAGCGCGCCGGAAGGTCTGCTGCAGGCCGCTCCTGGCCTCCTGCGCCCGGTGAAACCTGTCGATCAGCGTGGCGGATTGTGCATGTAGTTGGTGGAGGGAGGGCGCTAGCTGGTTGGCACGGTGTTGGAGCGCCTGCACGCTGGCGGTGAGGGTGTTCTCGCGGTCCCTGTGTTGCCGGCTGTTCGCCGCCGTGAAGTGTTGCATGAAGGCTTGCCTGCGGTCCGTGCGCTGGTCGGTTCCATCGGCCTGGTGGCCGTCAGTCCGCGGCTGCTGGTCGCCCTTGTCCGAACCCTGGTGGGCCGACTGCCTTGGGGCTTTGGGCGTGATTTGCGGCCACTGCGCTCTGACTCGCCTGGTCTTTGGCGGGCTCGGCGCTAGCCGGTGCAACAGGGTGGTCAACAGCAGTTTTCGTCGTTTTGGCTTGGGGGGTGTCTGCGAGTAACCTGGATTGGTTATTCAGAGCCCTCGGTTCCCCGCTTCGGGCAAAACGATAACGCCCTCGGCCCCCTGGATGCGTTATTTCGGCACCCTGAGGGTGAGCCTGGGGGGCTGAGCGTGGGCCTAGGGGGCTGAAGGCCAGGGTGCCGAGGGTGAGCAAGAGCTGAGGGCGAGGTGGCTCCCTCCTCGGGCTCTCGGCCGTCAAGGCGCATCTCCCCCCCTGGTCTCCTCGGAATATTTTCGGGCCTCGTCAGGTTGCCCTTTTGGCCCCATCGTTGGGCCAGACAGCTTTCCTTCCTCCGCCCCCGTGACCGTTCTGGCCCAAGAGGGCCCAGGAACGCCCAGTTTTTTTAACCGAGGCTTCCGCTCCGCAGTGCCCCCCCCTGTCAGGGATCCGACAGAGGTGCTTCCGAAGAAGGTCCAGCGCCCGTGGCTCTTGACGGACGTCGAGGAGTTCAGGGTGGTGGCCTTCAGCGAGCCCCGCAGAGAACCAGTGTCAGCACCGCGGGCCTCAGGAGTCGCCTCCACGACACAGGTGTCGACGCAGGAGTCGCCTCCGCGACGCAGGAGACGAGGACGGGGAGCTCAGGCACCCGCCCCTGCCTGCCATGAGCCTGCGAAGCTCAAAGAGGTTGAGGCCCCGCACACAGACAAGGACTGGATGAGGCGGTTCGAGCACAGGACAGCGCGGCCAAGCGGACGAATCAGCACTGCATCATCGCGTCCTCAGGGGAGCCCCGCCCTAAGACGCCAGACCTGTCAGCGCGGGATGTTACCGAGCGCCGCTGGGAGACAAACGCTCAGGTCTGGCGCGCGGAACGGGGCCGCATCAGGCCGCGTTAATTCATGTAGCTGCCTGATCAGACCCGTTATGCGGGGTTGCCATCGGGACAGGCGCTTTGGGATCAGACTTATCATTCGTCTGAGCCGCCCGTCATGAAAAAAACCTAGAGATCGGGTCACCCCACCAGACCACCACCCTAACAGACTTACCAGACCTACCAGACCCACCTTGCCAGGCAGCTCACCCTGAGGCAGCTCGCCCTACCAGACCTACCAGACAGCTCAGGTGAGCGCGGTATGACCCTACGCGGCAACGCACCTTGACAGACAGCCTAGGTCTGGTGCGCTACCAGGCAGCCCACCCGACCTGACAGCTTTCCATTAACGTTAGTTCGCCGTCTGCGCGTCTCCAGAACGGCGCGCTGGAATCTAGTTCGTCGTTCTGGTGCCCCGAAAGGCCGCCAAAACGGCGAACTAGACTATAGTTCGTCATTCTGGTGCCCCGATTGCGCCCACGAAGCGGCGAACTAGATTCCTCAGGAATCCTTCGGGGTCCCTGCGGTTTCCCCAAACATTCCGAAGGAATCCTTCGGAACTCCGACTAGACAGCTCAGGTCACCCAACCAGACCAAGACCCTACCAGACCTACCGGACCTACCAGACCTACCAGACCCACCTGGCCAAACAGCTCACCCAGGGGCATCTCGCCCTACCAGAACTACCAGACAGCTCAACTGAGCGCGGTATGACCCTACGCGGCAGCGCACCTTACCAGACAGTTTAGGGTAGGTGCACTACCAGGTAGCTCATCCTACCAGACAGCTTCCCTTTTAACGTTAGCTCGCCGCTTGCGTGTCCCCAGAACGGCGCGCTATAATCTAATTCGTCGTTCTGGTGCCTCGAAAGGTCGTCGGAACGGCGAACTAGAATCTAGTTCGTAACTCTGGTGCCCCGAGTGCGCCCACATATTGTATTCCTCAGGAATCCCTCGGAATTCCTGTGGTTCCCCCCCCCAGAATTCCGAAGGAATCCTTCAGAACTCCGACCAAACAGTTCAGGTCACCCTACCAGACCACAACCCTACCATACCTACCTTACCAGACAGCTCACCTTGAGGCAGCTCACCCTACCAAACCTACCAGACAGCTCAGGTGAGCGAGGTATGACCCTACGCGGCAGCCCACCTTACTGGACAGGTGAGGCCAGGCGCACTACCAGGCAGCTCGCCCTACCAGACAGCGTTCCATCAATCCGCATCCGCGGGGGTTCAAGCCAGCTGGGCTCCAGCAGGCCTCGCAGTCCAGTCGATTCATTCTAGTGGACGTGATTCCAGGGCCCGCAGCCTGCGCGCAAGTCAGTCCGTCTCGCAGCCTTTCTCCGCATCATATGCTGCAGGAGAAGCAGGGGCGCGAACGTTCGCGCTCCCGCGGGCGGGGGGGCCTTCAGCTGGAGTTGCAGTGGCTCCAGGTCCGCATCGGCGAGCTCGGCGAGCAGCTCGCGGCCTTCAGGCGCGCGAGCGCGCTCAGGCCACAGCCGCCGACGTCGACTTGGACACGCGCGCCTTCAGGGACAAGGTCGAGCGCTGCAGGCCGTGGCGGCTGAAGCGCGGAGCTTGGCCGCTCAGGCCGAGGGGGCGGCGCGGGGGACTCAGGAGGTCGTGAACGAGCAGTTGAGGGACGCGCGCGGCCCCGACTCAGACACACCAGGGTTCAAGGCGGCATGGCTGGTGCATGGGACCCCGTCTTCGTCGAGGTCGTTCCGCGGGGTGGAGCTTGAGGGCAGCGCAGTTCCAGCGGACTGCCCCGCGCTCCCTCATGGGGGGGCCGCCAGCGCCAGGCAAAAAATAATCATCGTCATCAGCCGACCTTGCCAGACAGATGAGGCATTGAGCTGCCATGCCTGACCGCCTGCCAGACAGCTCACCATCAGGCATATCGCCCTACCATACTTACCAGACAGCTTATCTACCCCACCAGACAGCCCACCCTACCAGACAACTCACCCTCAGGCCGCTCACCCTACCATACCTACCAGACAGCTCAGATGAACGAGGTATTACCCTACCCGGCAGCTCGCCCCACTATACAGCTGTCCTGCCTCAAGCGGGTTCAAGAGGGCGCGAGAGGGCACCCCATGGTTTTCCTTGCCAGGCCCTCGAGGGCTTCAGCTGCGCAGTGGTTTCGCCGAGGCTTCGGCCCCGCGGGGGGGTACATAATAATGATGATATATAACCAAATATGATGTAATACAAGAGAATAAGCCTTATAATGAAAGAGAAGAAAATAACATAGAAAAATGAAGGGTGGGAAAACACGTAACCTTCTACTCTAGTTAATTCTCTTTTCATTGCATGATGGTATTGTTGTTCCGTTGTTTTGTATTCTCCCAACGTAATTTGATGCTATCCTACCCTATTCTGTTTTATTCGGTTCTAGACCTCCCAACTCTCACGGCGGCCGCGCCCGCGCGCGGGCCCCGTTTTTTTTGTTTGGCGGTGCCGGGTGCTAAGATAACGCCGCGGTGCGGGGCGGGGGCGATACCATGGGATGGACCCCCCCCCCCTTGGGACAACCGAGAAAATATCAGGTTGTCACTGTGGATTCCAATAGGAATCGCATAGGGCGAGGAGGAATATATGTTTAGAAATGTTGGTTTCCAGCGTTTTGTGTTTGTTTTACCCTTCCCACGTTCTCTCTCTCTCTCTCTCTCTCTCTCCCTCTCTCTCTCTCGCTCCATCTCTCTCTCTCTCTCTCTCTTTCTTTTTCTCTCTCTCTCTCTCGCTCTCTCTCCCTCTCTCTCTTTCTCTCTCTCTCTCTCTCTCTCTCTCTCTTCTGACTTATCCAATTACCTTATGTTCGTTGTTTCACCTATGTTGTTATCTTATGTTCTATGTTGTTGTTCTTTCTGGTCGATATGCTATTCCAAACCAGTTTGCCCCCGTCAGATATTCTCTCTTCTGGTTTACTATATTATACTATCGCATGTTTCTTAGATCCTGCTCTCTTCTATTATCGAAATTTGGGGGCGACATCGCAGTGGGACGGAAACCCCCAGCCAGAAAATCGTCTCGTTTCGTTCGTGTCGTGCGTGCGGGTGGGCGGGGCGAAGCTGCGTGGGCGCGCGAGGGGAAAGAACCCGCCGCTGCTAGGGCGAAATCAAGACAAGTGAGTCTCCCCCTCTCGCCCGTCCGGCGGTGGCTCGCGGTGTCCCGCGGTGTCCCGTGGTGTCCCGTGGTGTCCCGTGGTGTCCGCCGCTGCTACGGCGAAGTCAAGACAAATGATTATCCCCCGCCCGCCTGTCGGTCCGTCCGTCCGGCGATGGCTCGCGGTGTCCCGCGGTGTCCCGTGGTGTCCCGTGGTGTCCCGCGGTGTCCCGTTGAGTAAGATCGATAGTTCAATCGATAGTGGGATCGATACTGAGATCGATACTGGGATCGATGTGGTGCCCCGAGGTGTTCTGTGGTGCCCCGCGGTTTCTCAAAAAGTGAGATCGATAGTGACATCGATAGTAAAACGACAGGTGTCCCGTGGTGTCCCGTTGATATCGATAATGCGATCGATATTGAGATCGATGTGGTGCGCCGAGGTGTCCCGCGGTGTCCCAAAAACTGAGACCGATAGCGAGATCGATAGTGAAATCGGCAGGTGTCCCGTGGTGTCCCGTGGTGTCCCGTTGAGTGATATCATATCGATAGTGAGATCGATCTTGAGATCGATGTGGTGTCCCGAGGTGTCCCGTGGTGTCCTATGGTGTCCCGTTGGGTGAGATCGATAGTGAGATCGATAGTGAAATTGACAGGTGGCCCGTGGTGGCCCGTGGTGGCCCGTGGTGTCCCGTGGAATGAGATCGGCAATGAGATCGACAAGCGTCCCGTGGTTTTCAGTTGAATGATATCGATAATGCGATCGATATTGAGATCGATGTGGTGCGCCGAGGTGTCCCGCGGTGTCCCAAAAAGTGAGATCGATAATGGTATCGATTCGCCGCGGTGTCCCAAAAAGTGAGATCGATAATGGTATCGATTCGATCGATAGTAAAACGACAGGTGTCCCGTGGCGTCTCGTGGTGTCCCGTTGAGTGAGATCGGTGGTGAGATCGATAGTGAGATCGATCGTGAGATCGATGTGGTGTCCCGCGGTGTCCCGTGATGTCCCGTGGTGTCCCGTGGTGTCCCATTAAGTGAGATCGATAGTGAGATCGACAAGTGTCCCGTGGTGTCTCGTTGAGTGAGAACGATAGTGAGATCGATTGAGTCAGATGTTGGTTCCCCCCCGTCTCTCCCCCCACAGAACCTCCTTATCACCCGAAGGGTGGTCGTATAGGTCGGAGGTTGGGGGGTGAGATCGCAGTGGCACGGAGACCCCCGAATCGGAAATCGTTTCGTTTCGTTCGTGTCGTGCGTGCGGGCGAGGCGAAGCTGCGTGGGCGCGCGAGAGGAATGAACCCGCTGCTGTTAGGGCGAAGTCGAGACAAATGATTCTCCCCCGTCCGTCCGTCCAGCGGTGGCCCTAGCGGTGTCCCTTGGTGTCCCGCGGTGTTCCGTGGTGTCCGCCGTTGCTTGGGCGAAGTCGAGACAAATGATTATCCCCCGTCCGTCCTTCCGTCCGTCCGGCGGTTCGCGGTGTCCCGAGGTGTCCCGTGGTGTCCCGTGGTGTCCGCCGCTGCTAGGGCGAAGTCAAGACAAATGAGTCTCCCCCGCCCGCCCGTCCGGCCGTCTGTCCGGCGGTGGCTCGCAGTGTCCCGAGGTGTCCCGTGGTGTCCCGCTGAGTGAGATCGATCGTGAGATCGGTAGTGAGATCGATGGTGCGATCCATAGATTAGATCGATACTGCGATCGATGTGGTGTCCCGAGGTGTCCCGTGGTGCCCCCTGGTGTCCCAAAAAGTGAGATCGATAGTGAGATCGATGGTGAGATCGACAGGTGTCCCGTGTTGGCCCGTGGTGGCCCGTGGTGTCCCCTGGTGTCCCGTTGAGTGAGATCGATAATGATATCGGTACTGAGATGGATGTGATGCCCCGAGGTGTCCCGTGGTGACCCAAACAGTGAAATCGATTGTGAAATCGATAGTGAAATCGACAGGTGTCCCGTGGTGTCCCGTTGAGTGAGATCATATCGATAGTGAGATCGATCGTGAGATCGATGTGGTGTCCCGAGGTGTCCCGTGGTGTCCTATGGTGTCCCGTTGAGTGATGTCGATAGTGAGGTCGATAGTGAGGTCGATCGTGAGATCGTTAGTGAAATCGACAGTTGGCCCGTGGTGGCCCGTGGTGTCCCGTGGTGTCTCGTTGAGTGAGATCAGCAATGGGATCGACACGCGTCCCGTTGTGTTCCGCGGTGTCCCGTGGTGTCCCGTTGAGTGAGATCGATAGTGGGATCTATTGAGTGAGATGTTGGTTCACCCCCTCTCCCTCCCCCCACCACAACCTCGTTATCACCCGAAGGGTGGTCGTATTGTTTTTCTCTAGCCGCTATGCTATTATAACCCATACTGCTCTCTTCCATTCCAAACCTAATATGTGATACTTTACACTCCTAAGTGTGGTATTCTATTTCATATTAATTACTCTAGTCCTGCACGCATGATGTCGAGGGCCAGATGTTTGTTTTGGGGGGGCGTGCCCCGATGTTTGTTTTGCGGTGCCGGGTGCTAAGATAACGCCGCTGTGCGGGGCTGGGGCGGTACCCTGGGATGGGCCACCTTTTAGGACAGCCAAAAAATGGTCAAATTCTCACTGCGGATTGCAATGGGGATCGCACAGGACGAGGAGGAGGAACTTCTCATACATTTCAGTATCGAACCTTTTGTTTCCTGGACAGCCTCCTGGGACAGCCGGCGAGCCTCCATTTCCCACGGCGGATTGCAATAGGAATCGCACAGGAAGACGAGGAAAACAATTCATTCTATAGACTTTCTGGGAACGGAAGGGGGGGGCGGAGGAGGGAGAGGGCCTTTCAAGGCGTATCTCCCCCAGGGGTCTTCCTCCAGGGGTCCTCTCGAGAACTCCGTCAGAGGTCCCCCGCTGGTTCACTCCATCAGAGTTCACCCATGGGCTCCTCCTTCAGAGGTCCTCTCCTCTTCGGACTTCTTCTCCCTTCTTCCCTCCTCCTCCATCGCCGTTCTGGCTCAGTGCGCCCCGGGCGCTTTTCCGAGCGTGATCCCAGGGCTCGCAATCTGCCATCAGGGGGCCGGGCATTTCAGCGAGGTCTCGCCTCGTGGACGGCCACTTCAGCTTCTTCCTGATCCGGTCAGGGACGTGCGTTCTGATCGGGCCCCTCGCAGGCTGGTCGGACCGGGGCCGCGTTTCGTCGCCGGCCCCGACGTCGACGCGCCGTTCAGAAAAGGAAGCGCAGACGGGACCTTCAGGAATGCTCAAGCCAAAGCTGGGTTGCGAGGCCGACGCCGCGTTCCACGTGGACTCCTCAGCGCGCGCCGTGGTCCACGCCTCAGTCGGTTGCCCTAAGCTCACGGCGGCGACGAGATCTGCGGTCAGGCGGGAGTTGCGGCCAGTGTGCTTCCCGCCCGACCATCGGATTTGAGGCCCCCGTCAGTTTTCCAGGGTCTCGCGCAGTTGCCAGGCGAGTTGCGCGGCTAAAAGACCGCTGTCCTGCGATTTGTTTTTGTCATGTCCGCCCTCCACTCCGAAGCTCCTTCCCGCTCGCGCCCCCTCGCCTGAGCCCCCTCGGGCCTCTTCGACGGGGCCGCGCCGACGGTCGTCGGGCGCCGCCGCAGACGCTGTAGCCCATCGGCTTCCAAGGCATCATTATCATGCGTGGTGCGATGCAACAGCGGCCCATGTCCAGATGTTCAGGATTGTCTTCCGCGCACTTCAAGACAAAGCTTCAATGGCGGGGAGCTCTCAGAGATACGTCAGATCCCAGCGCCAGCGCCCCAGGGCCAAAGGGCAAACTACGCGCGGCGAGACTTCAGACGCGCAGGCGGGTCAGCTCCCAGGGGCAGCGCCCCAGGGCCGGTTTCGTCAGCGCCGGCGGAACAGCAGCTCAGCGTTCAGAGATAAGCGATAGGTAAGCTACACGCAGCGACATTTCCGAGGTGCAAGCGGGCCCCCCCCATGTGCCAGCGCTCCAGGGCCAGCGTCGTTAGTGCCAGCGAAACAGCAGCTCGGCGCTCGCAGATAAGCGAACGGCAAGCCACGCGCAGCGACACTTCAGAGGCAAAAGCGGGTCAGCACCCAGCGGTGCGAGCGGGTCAGCCCCCAGCGCCGGCGCCCCGGGGCCAGCTTCGCCAGTGCCAGCGACGCACCGGCTCCGCGCTCAGAGATAAGCGAAGGGCAAGTGGCGCGCAGCGAGACGTCAGAAGTAGAAGCGGGTCAGCTCCCAGTGCCAGCGCCCCAGGGCCAGCGTCGCTTGTGCCAGCGGCGCAGTAGCTCAGCGTTCAGAGATATAGGCGAACGATAGGTAAGCTACACGCAGCGAGACGTCAGAGGTAGGGTGCGCATCTATTACAAGGACGGGTGGCATTCCCGACGGCGCCCCTGCGTTTTTGCGCTACTCGGCAGTGCGCCACTAGAGAAGCCCACGCTGGGGCGCCCAGGGGCCGCCCAAGGGCCTTGCGTCCTCGCTGCGGTCCGTGGAGCTCCGATGGGTTCCAAGCCGGTCAGCTCCGCGCCCCCCCCCCCCCCCCCTCTTCCTCCGTGGCCGCCTTGGCTCAGCGAGTCTGCGGCGGCTCGCGGGGTGGGCCGTTTTCCCCCGCCAGGGGCGAGGCTCGAGCCCGACGCGGCGCCGGCGCCACAGGGGGGCAGTGGGCAGGGGGCGGCCCCCTAAGGCGAGCAGGGCCCAGGGGGGGGGGGGGCCGCGGGAGCCTGGGAGGGGCCTGGCGGACCGCAGCAGGAGCTTCCGCTTCGTCCTCAGCCGGGCGCGGCGGCCGCGCAACAGCCCGAGCCTCCCGGGCGTCGCGGAAGGGGCAGGCCGCCCGCGCCCTCGGCAGACCCAGCGGCCTAGGAGGCCTGCGGCGAAGCTCTCTGGCCGATCAGGGCCAACAGGACAGGCGGTTTCCGCGGGCGGCCCGCGGGGGCGCAGCTGGGCCCCATGAGCAGACAGTCGGCAGCGCCTCGGGGGCAGATCGAGCAGCTCGAGGGCGCAGCTGGCGCGCTGGAGGAGGCTGCTCAGGCGCGAGGGGCGATGGGCCCAGAGCAGGAAGCCGAAATCCAAAGGCTCACGAACTTGCTCGTCGCGCTTTACAAGCAGAGGCACCTCCGGGGGTGGCGCGGTCACCTCGGCGGCGCCGCAGTCGCTGCAGGCGCGGGGCAGGGCGCGGGGGGCGCCATCGAGCGTCGCCACGGGGCGGGCCGCCGGGCGCAACAGACAGATGAGGAGGCGCGCAGGAACGGTCTCAAGGGGGGGGCTTTCGGTTAGCAGGACGCGACGCGTGGCGGGCGCGGTGGCAGGTCGCCGAAGGGGAAGGCCGAGGACGCCGTTTAGGCCCCCGCTGCGGTCGACGCGGCGTTTCGCCCAGCACAGCACCTCGTCAGTCCAAAGATCGGTCGCAAATTTAAGGCGGCCCAGTGGCTCGACGAAAAGCTCAAGTCCATGGGGCGCTTCCACAAGGGGGGCCCTCAGCCGGCAGAGGACCGGCGGGCGAGGGCCAGGGCCCTCTTCGGGAAAGGCGCGGGGTCGAGAGATCTCCAGGGGCTTCGGGGTCAAACAGATCCCCTTTAGAAAGCCACGCAGAAGCTCAAGCTGGGGCGGGCGCGGCGGCCAGCGCGGCCGCCGCAAGGAGGGGCGGGTCGCGGCTGGGGCTCGACGGGGTCACGGCTGCGGGCAGATTGAGCGCCGCGCCAGCGAGCTGCCATTCCCAGCCAAAGCGCTTAGCAAACGGAGCCTCCTCATGCCAGTGCTGTTCCTGAAGTGGCGCAAGGGCGGTCAGCGCGCGGGCCCGCAGGACCTGCGCGTGGAGTGCGCGTAGCAGGCCGAGGAGATGGGGGAGCGCCTGGACGCTCAGGGGAACCCAGCCGGTTGGTTGCCAGGTCGACAGCAGGCTCTCCTGGGCGAGATCAGCGAGCGCGAGAAAGCACACCTTAAGGATGAGGAGTGCCAGGCTTGCACGGCAGACTTCGTCAAGGACCTTCACAGGATCAGGTTGTACAAGCTTAATCGCCAGCCCAGCATCCCGTTGGAGGAGGCAGAGAGGAGGGCTCTCGCGGGATGGCAGAGCTTCGGCGAGGCGCTCAGCTGGCCTGCCTGGGCCCAGTTGAGGATTTCACATTGCTCGCCGCAGACCCTGGGGGCTTCAGGAACGACGCGAAGAACCCGGTGATCTTCATACCGGATCAGGTGCCAGCGCGGCTCAAGAACAGCCTGGGCAAGCAATTCTACGCTGACGGCGAGCCGCAGGACGGCAAGGGGCCACGCATCACCAGTTCGCAGGCACGTCAGAGCGAAGTCATCCACGGCGACGCGGAGCAGGAGGAGGCGGAGGAGGAGGAGGGCAACCAGGGAACGACGCAGCTCAGGGGCGAGAACTTAGCTGACCAGGACAAGTTTTGCATCGCAGTGGATCTGGGGCAGAGAGTGCACGGCTGGTGCTCAGAGACGTCAGATCCGCGCTTCCAGCGGGGAACAACCTAAGTCATCTTCACGGGCGCGCGATCGCTCCAATATTTCAGATGATGGCAGGTGGATGGGGTCGGAGAGGTTCGTCGTGGATGGTAGTGAGGTCGCCGGGCAGGCAAGGCAGGCAGCGCCAGAGAGCTCTGCGAAGAGCCTCGGGTCGTTGAGGCCAGGGACTTGTCTGAATGCGGCCTCGCACTCGCGGTCAGCGAGCGGGGGCGGCGCGTTTCTTGGGGAGAGGTGGAGGTCGGGGGAGGAGGGGGGGGGGGCATGGTTGTATCTAGTTATGCCGTAGGATTCCTTGTGGATTCCCGAGGGCTCCTATAGGCTTCCGATCGGATTCCGATCGGATTCCCGATGATTTTTCTGCATTCCTATAGGGGCCCATGCAGGATTATATCGGACTCCTTCGAATTCTTTTTTTTTTAAAGGATGCCTATAGGATTCCTAAAGCATTACATCGGGTTCCAATATGAGTCGTATATATTCGATTGGATTGCTTAGGCTTCCTATAGGATTCCATCGGGTTCCGTGGAACTTCGATATGGCTCGTATCGTATTCCATTGATTCCCTGCAGGGTTCATACAGGAGTGTATTCTGGTCCTGCCGCACTTCACACATCATGATCGCTGCGCCCGCGCGCGGGCCTCCTCCCTCCTTTTTTTGGAGGGCGGTGGCGGGTGCTAAGATAACGCTGCGGTGCGGGGCGGGGGGGGGGGGCGCCGTGAAACAACATACATTTCCCATTGCGGATTGTAATAGGATTCGCATGGGACGATGAGGAAAAATATCCTTCTAGAGAAATAAATATCCCAACTTCTGCGTTTGATTACCCCTTCTTTCTCTTGTTCTAGTATGCTGTCGTCGAATATGTTTCAATAAGGCCTGCTCCTTCCTATTATATTATGTTTTCTCGTCGCTGTGATTTTCAGATCCATCTTGCAACTTACCACTCCCAGACTATCTCCCGTATGTACGATTCGATTATGTTATAGATTTTCCCCTATACCCTAAGATGGGGTTGTTGTTATTACTTGGACGCCTCCTACTTCCTCTCCTCCTCTCCTCCTCCTCCTTCGTCCTCCCCTCCTGTCGGACTTACTCATACTCAGACTTGCTCATACCCAGACTTGCTCATTCACAGGCTTATGCGTATTCAGACATCCTCATACTCAGACCTACTCATACTCAGACTTACCCATACCCAGACGTACACATACACAGACCTACTCATACACAGGCTGACTCATACCCAGATTTGATGATACCCATACGTACTCATACACAGACTTACTCATACTCAGACCCACACATACTCAGACCTTCTCGTAGTCCGAGTTACTCAACGCACGGCAGATTGTGAGGATGTCTCAGGCGGGGCGCTGGTTTCAGCACCGCTAAGCGGAGCCGCCAGGGGGTATATCACGGGCCCGTTCGCGGCCAGATTGTGGGGATGTCTCAGGCGGTTTGCTCGCTCTCATGCTCAACACCCTTGGCTTTCATAGCTGATTGTGAGGATGTCTCAGGCGGGGCGCTGGTTTCAGCACCCCTAAGGGGAGCCGCCAGGGGGTATATCACGGGCCCGTTCGCGGCCAGTTCGTGGGGATGTCTCAGGCGGTTTGCTCGTTTTCATGCTCAATACCCTTGGTTTTCATAGCAGATTGTGAGGATGTCTCAGGCGGGGCGCTGGTTTCAGCACCCCTACGGGGAGCCGCCAGGGGGTATATCACGGGCCCGTTCGCGGCCAGTTTGTGGGGATGTCTCAAGCGGTTTTCTCGTTCTCATGCTCAACACCCTTGGCTTTGATAGCAGATTGTGAGGATGTCTCAGGCGGGGCGCTGGTTTCAGCACCGCTAAGGGGAGCCGCCAGAGGGTATATCACGGGCCCGTTTGCGGCCAGTTTGTGGGGATGGCTCAGGCGGTTTGCTCGTTTTCATGCTCAACATCCTTTGATTGCATAGCTGATTGTGAGGATGTCTCAGGCGGGGCGCTGGTTCCAGCACCCCTAAGGGGGGCCGCCAGGGGGTATATCACGGGCCCGTTCGCGGCCAGTTTGTGGGGATGTTTCAGGCGGTTTGCTCGTTCTCATGCTCAACACCCTTGGCTTTCATAGCAGATTGTGAGGATGTCTCAGGCGGGGCGCTGGTTCCAGCACCCCTAAGGGGAGCCGCCAGGGGGTATATCACGGGCCCGTTCGCGGCCAGTTCGTGGGGATGTCACAGGCGGTTTGCTCGTTTTCATGCTCACCACCCTTGGCTTTCATAGCAGATTTTGAGGATGGAGGAAAGGGGGGGGAGGAGGAGGAGGAGGAGGAGGAGGAGGAGGAGGAGGAGGAGGAGGAGGAGGAAGAGCAGGAGGAGGAGTAAGAGTATGCACGTCTGGGAAGCTCCGAAGTTACCGCAGGCTGAGGATGACACGGCCTGGCAGCCGAGGAGGGGGAGTGAAGATGAAGAGGCTCATGTTCAATCATATTCAGCTCACTCTGACCCATACCCACTCACTCGCATCAGGATGCGCTCGTCTTCGCCGGGCCTGTCGCCAACGTGGACGGGCTAGTATAGTCAAACGCTCATGAGCAGGCGCTCGCTACGGCATAATATAAAACATGAGATGCACAGATGGGGAGCTCCACGAAGTGAGTAATGTTTAAGTATAGTAGGTTCTCTTATATTGTAGTATGTTTTTTCCCCGGTCACTCCTGTTCGAATCCATGTTATTCCCCACATGCTTCGTGGGTTTCTGGTTTTCTTCCCTGCCGCGCCGCACCCGCGTCTCCTCACACCTTCCCTCCTCTCTTTTTCTTCCTCCCCTCACTCACACACACACACACACACACACTTCACTCTTCCCCCCCTCGTCACAGCACTGCGCAGCTCAGCTCAAGCTCAGCACAGCACAGCTCGGCTCAGCTCAGCACAGCTCAGTACAGCCCAGCACGGCTCAGCTCAGCACAGCACAGCACAGCTCGTGGCACTTTCTCGACACCACAGGGGGTGCGCAGGGGTTGGTCTCTCAGCTCGGCCGCTATCCACGACACTGGCGCAAAGCCTAGCAGGCGTGGCACTCTCTCGACACCAAAGGGGGTGGGCAGGGGGTGGCCTCTCAGCTCGGCCGCTATCCACGACACTGGCGCAAAGCTAGCAGGCGTGGCACTTTCTCGACACCACAGGGGGTGCGCAGGGGGTGGTCTCTCAGCTCGGCCGCTATCCACGACACTGGCGCAAAGCCTAGCAGGCGTGGCACTTTCTCGACACCACAGGGGGTGGGCAGGGGGTGGTCTCTCAGCTCGGCCGCTATCTAGGACAAACAGGGGGTGGCACTTTCTCGACACCACAGGGGGTGCGCAGGGGGTGGTCTCTCAGCTCGGCCGCTATCCACGACACTGGCGCAAAGCCTAGCAGGCGTGGCACTTTCTCGACACCAAAGGGGGTGCGCAGGGGGTGGTCTCTCAGCTCGGCCGCTATCCACGACACTGGCGCAAAGCCTAGCAGGCGTGGCACTTTCTCGACACCACAGGGGGTGCGCAGGGGGTGGTCTCTCAGCTCGGCCCTATCCACGACACTGGCGCAAAGCTAGCAGGCGTGGCACTTTCTCGACACCACAGGGGGTGGGCAGGGGGTGGTCTCTCAGCTCGGCCGCTATCCACGACACTGGCGCAAAGCCTAGCAGGCGTGGCACTTTCTCGACACCACAGGGGGTGCGCAGGGGGTGGTCTCTCAGCTCGGCCGCTATCCACGACACTGGCGCAAAACCTAGCAGGCGTGGCACTTTCTCGACACCACAGCAGGGGGTGGTCTCTCAGCTCGGCCGCTATCCACGACACTGGCGCAAAGCCTAGCAGGCGTGGCACTTTCTCGACACCACAGGGGGTGCGCAGGGGGTGGTCTCTCAGCTCGGCCGCTATCCACGACACTGGCGCAAAGCCTAGCAGGCGTGGCACTTTCTCGACACCACAGGGGGTGCGCAGGGGGTGGTCTCTCAGCTCGGCCGCTATCCACGACACTGGCGCAAAGCCTAGCAGGCGTGGCACTTTCTCGACACCACAGGGGGTGCGCAGGGGGGTGGTCCCCCTATGCGTGCCAGGGTCGTCCAGGCATAGCAGGCGTGGCATTTTCTCGACACCAGAGGGGGTGCGCAGGGGGTGGTCTCCCTATGCGTGCCAGGGTCGTCCAGGCATAGCAGGCGTGGCATTTTCTCGACACCAGAGGGGGTGCGCAGGGGGTGGTCTCCCTATGCGTGCCAGGGTCGTCCAGGCATAGCAGGCGTGGCATTTTCTCGACACCAGAGGGGGTGCGCAGGGGGTGGTCCCCTATGCGTGCCAGGGTCGTCCAGGCATAGCAGGCGTGGCATTTTCTCGACACCAGAGGGGGTGCGCAGGGGGTGGTCCCCCTATGCGTGCCAGGGTCGTCCAGGCATAGCAGGCGTGGCATTTACACCAGAGGGGGTGCGCAGGGGGTGGTCTTCCTATGCGTTCCAGGGTCGTCCAGGCATAGCAGGCGTGGCATTTACACCAGAGGGGGTGCGCAGGGGGTGGTCTCCCTATGCGTGCCAGGGTCGTCCAGGCATAGCCTCTAGTGCGGGATTGCGTATTACCTCTCGTATCCAAGTGCCAGGCGACGCCGGATATGACCGTCACAGATGACTCCTCAACCCCTCCTCTCCCCCCACACGTCCTCCCCCTCCTTTCAACGACCACAGGGGGCACCTGAGAGCATGACGGCGGTGGTAGTGGTAGCGCGGTTCACACAAGACATAAAATCAGTATGTGGGGTTCCTCGGTAGCGTAATTCCATGTCAATCTACTCCTCATAAGTGCGCCATTCTGTTGCATGCAACTCTAGTCCTACGCGCATCATAGCGAGGGCTCAGGTCTATCTTTCCTGCTCTATCCTATCTCATCGTGGGCTCGATTTTTTCGGGGGGCGCGCCCCGATTTGTTTGTCGGCGCCGGGTGCTAAGATAGCGCCGCGGTGCGGGTGGGGCGATGCCTTGGGATGGGCCACCCCCTATGACAACCCTGTAAATGATTTCGATGGTGCCGGCGCGGTTGACTATAATGTCGAGGCCGTATTCGAGCCGACGGGCTTGTCGTCCATGGCGTCAGATGCGCGCAGGTAGGCGAATGCCCTTCCGTCTTCGCCGTGGTCGGCACTCCCGGGGAGCGGGGCGTCTGGGACGGCCGCGCCCCCGTCGCTGTCAGGGCCGACGGGCGGCCCCTGGCCAGGGCGGCCTGGACTGCGCGCGCGCGCGTCTCAGGGGCGCCGAGCGGGTGCGAGCGGCTGCGGGTGGTGGCGTCACTGGTCCTGAGGGATTGGTGCCCGTGGCCGTGGTGGTTGTAGTTTCGGGGTGGGGTGCTCAGCAAGGCTTGAAGCCACGTCCTGTTGGTCGCCTTCTCCTGGAGGTTGGCCTCAGGAGATTGGGCTTGGCCTCCTGGCAGTGTCAGCGGGGCGACGGGGGCGGCTGTGCTGATGACGTCGTGGGTGACGATGTGCGCTGCCAGCGCTTTGGTAGTCCGTTCCCTTTCGTGGTCGTCGACGGCGACGGCGACGGCGGCAATGGGCCGCAAGGCATGGGACAACCTCGGGCTGCAACGACGGCGTTGAGGGGGAGGGGGGGCGCCCGCGCAAGGGCGAAGTTTCCAGCTGAACCCTTGTCCCACCCCACGTGGTAGACTTCGGCGGCCCATTGGAGGCCTGCGAGGATAGTCGTGATCTGGAAGAATGCTGCACACTGGGGCTCGACGCCTGTGACGTGGTCCCGCGGGGCAGCCAGCGCTGCAATGGCGCCGCGTAGTACGAGGGCGATGTTGCCAGCAACCTGCGTGCCACGCCGTGGGCCGCGCTTCGCTCGGACGGCGCCGAGGCGGTGGGATTCGTTGTGGGCTTCGGCGAGGGTGGCGTTCGTGTCCTTGCACCAGATCGCGAACACGTCGCCAGGTCGCGAGACGACGGTCTCGGCTTGGTGGCTCGGCTCGAACATGGCGCCTGCGCGCCCTGAAGCTGCCGGGACTGCGCCGACGTCGGTAGGGGCGACGCACAAGGTGCAGCTTGCGCTTTCCACTCGCGGCGCCGTGGCGGCTGAGCGTGGCGGGGCACTCTTTGAAGGCGACGGCGGCAGAGTGCGTTGTGAAGATTGCGGCAGAGGCGTCTTGCAAGGCTGCGCCGAGCTCCAGCCGTTTTTGGTTCTTGGAGATTTGGTGCCGATTGCGCGTCGCAGCTTGGGCCCCGCCAGCTTCGGGTTTGGCGTGGCGCGTTCCGTTCACAGGGGCGACGCCCGAAATTTGTTGTGCGAATAGCGTGGAGAGGGCTCTGGCCTGGGCCCCAGCATCGACCTCGTGGAGGGTTGCGTGGATCCAGGAAACGGCTTGGGAGGCGTCCAGGACTACTTCAGCTTTGTTTTGGCGGCAGGTGAGCTCTGTACCGCCGAACTGGCAGAGTGTGCCGACGACTTGGGATGTCACAGTTTTGGTGGCATGGGAGACACGTCGCAGGACGGGGACGGCCATTTCCGTTCCACGGTAGTCGGTGTTGTTGGGGCCACGAACGATCACGGCGCGAGGATCGTCTTGGCGTAGCGGCGAAAGCAATTGTTCACGGTCGTCTTGGCCATGGAGCGAGAATTTGGTGGTGAAGGAGTCGCCCGCTGTGTTGCGTGTCGGGTGCGCATCGACTGGAACAGAGTAGCCGCCGGTGCCCAGAGTCGAGATTGAGGATCGAAGACTCCGCAGCATCTGAGGCACCGCCTCCCCAGGCTGGAGTCGGTGCCCCACCCGTGCGGAGGTTTTTGGTCAGTGTTGGCGGTTTTGGGCCAAGCCGATCTTGCGTTGGCACACAGCGTTGGAGGCTGGTACTAAACGGATAGATACATCGATACATTGATACATACATACACACATACATACATACATACATACATACATGCATGCATACATACATACATACACACATATATGCATACACGCAGACATACATCGATCCATACATACAAATATATCATACATATCATACATACATACATACATACATACATACATACATACATACATACACACATACATACCTACCTACATACATACATACATGCATGCATGCATGCATGCATGCATGCATGCACACATACATACACATACATACATACATACACATACATACATACATACATACATACGTACATACACACATACATGCATACACACATACATGCATGCATACATACATACATACATCATGCATGCATGCATGCATGCACACATGTATGCATACACACATCCATGCATACATACATACACACATATAATCATCATATACGATACATGTACATCCCCTCCTCTGGTTCCTCCCTCTGCGTGATAGAACTTCGGGCGTTTTTTATATCGCTTGTACCTTGCACGAGATCCTAGATGATATGTACTGTCAGGAGTTTGGCTTCTCTTTGATTGCCGTGCCTCGGGGCCCCTTTATATGAATGGTCGGGCGCACCATGGGGGGATGCACGCACAATTCCAACGCTTTATTTCTCCGTGTTCTCCTCCTTCGCCCCCTCCTCCTCGCCGATAGGGGTGACGTTAACCCGGCCGGCTACTTTAAGTCACGGTCGCAGTCCAAGCCCTAGATGCAATGGGTGCCGTGATAGCCCCCATGAGGGGCAGCGGATCTGATGTTGGACGGGCATCGTGTGTTTTGGTTCCGCTGTCGAGTTCATTTGCAGGAAAAGAATGTGTAAACATTATGTGCGTTGATCCAGAAGACTGTTGCAAACACGTCGGGTAATTCGGTGATTACGTCGTCTTGTGCGCGGGGGGCGCGATCAGCACCGCTTGCGCGGAGGGCAGCGGTGCGCGTATCTTTCGCGAGCAAACTGGAGTCTTCCGCAGCACGTGTGCCATTTGTTGCAGGAGCCATAGACGTGGGACGGCGGCGCGGGCCCTTGCACATGGGGGCGGCGGCGCGTGACAGAGCAGAGAGAGGTATCGATCGGCTTCCTTGTGATGCGGGGGATCTGGCCTCACCGCGTGGAGAGGTCAGACCTCATGGGGCGGGCACCATTGCTCGCAGGAACACGATGTAACCTTGAGCCGAGGCTTGAGAGAGAGAGAGAGGGAGAGCGAGAGAGAGAGAGAGAGGGAGAGAGATATAGAGTCAGAAAGAGAGAGAGAGAGAGAGAGAGAGAAAACTGCCCCTCCTGCTCGGATGATTGAGTTGCGCATGGGCCGCGCAAGGGGGGGGTCGCACACGTGGGGGCCTGGCCAGGATGGGGTCGCATGCCAAAGACACGAAAGAAAATGCATCGAAAGAAGAGAGGAGGGACAAAGGATGGGGTAGGGAAGAGGTGTGCGGGGGGGGGCATACCAGAGTTGGGAGGGCGAAGATCGGACGAGAGGAAAGAGAGGGGAGGTTGTGGAGGAGGGGGGAAGGAAATGGGGGGAAAGGGGAGGGGGGGAAAGGGAAAGAGAGGAAGGGGATGGGGTGAGGGGAATGCGAAAGGGGGGGATTGGCGGCAGCCCGGAGGAGTCCGCCAGGAGCGCCGACCTTGCCGAGCGCCCCAAGGAGATCACCCCCAGCCACCCTCCGTCCTTCCTTTCCCCCCCTCCGCCGCACCCGCTTCTTTCTTTCCAAGCCCTTCCCCTTTCCCTCCGCGCCGAAAGTGGCGTTTGGTGGCGAGGCTAATCTGGAGCGAGTTGCCGCACTGTCAATACCACCTCGGCCTCCACGCGAAAGGCTTCTCTCAGAAAGTGTTCCTCCAGTTCATCCTCCCCTCCTCCCTCTGTTCATGTGCCTTATCCCCATACTCCCTGTTAGTATTTCCCCTTCGATTGTTTTCGAAACTCGTGGAACCCCGAGAGATTTTCATGAGTTGCGCTTCGGCGAGAGTGCGAGAGAACTCCGGGGGTGCCCGTATGTTCCACGACGAACAGGAGGAGGAAGAGGATGAGGAGGAAGATGGCGAGGAGGAACGAATGTGAGAAGACGGGGAGGGGAGGGAGATTAATAAGGAAGAGGAAGACTCGGAACATGACAGGGACAATTTGTAGGGAGGGGGATGAAGACGAGGAGGTGGTCTCCACGTGCTGAACTGTTCATCCAGTGTTGTATATTCTTGTAAACAACAATTGGCGTGCTCACCCCATCAGGCCCTCCTCCGGTATAGTCTTTCTAGATATTATTTGACAGCGAGGCTGCTCACGGGCGATCAGTGATCTGACCAGTTCTGGCGCCAAACGCATTTGAAGGTTGCGGCGCAGGGCACGTAGGCTGTAGAAGGAGGGCGGAACAGTGCTGTACCAGACCCTAGCCGCGGACCCGACCAGCTGCGTGCTGCGAGTGTGGCGGCACTCCTCCCGACAGGGCGGCCGCCATTATGGTCGGGAAAAGTAGAAAAGGGTCCTATGCGTGCATGGGTCCCTTGGAAAGTACTGAAACACGAGCGGCCGAGGGTCGCCGCGGG
The DNA here is from genome assembly GCA_963575745.1 of Prorocentrum cordatum. Lineage (NCBI taxonomy): Eukaryota > Dinophyceae > Prorocentrales > Prorocentraceae > Prorocentrum > Prorocentrum cordatum. Next base: position 203,843 of record CAUYUJ010016332.1, on the reverse strand, counting down.
ACGGGCCGGGTGGCCGCCGCGCATGCGCGCGCACCTCTGCCCCCCCCCCCGCTTTCGATCCCCCCCCCCGCGCTCCATTTCCCCGCGTCCCCGGGGGCGGGGGGGGGGCTCGCTCAGAAATGCGGCGCGGCTCTTTCGAAGGGGTCTACTCAAAAGTATAATTTGGGGAAGTCACTGGCGGATCGTAATGTTGAGCGCATTTCTCACAAGTACAATCGGGAAATTGTACTTTCGAATGGGGGGGGGAGGGGCTCAAAAGCAGAACCGGGGGCCGATGGCCCGGGCCCTCGGACGCGTCGGGCGCGGGCGTCGCCGCGCGGCTATTCCGGCGAGCCCATGGGCGATGCGCCCAAAAGTACACCCAAAAGTACATTCAAAGGGCTCATGAGACCATATGGCATTTTCTACTTTCCCTTAGCTCTTGCGCGCGCGCGGCGCTGGGCTTGCGATTTGGATCTTCTTGTCCATTTGGAACCGCCGCGTCGGCCGGACGCGGGCGATCTGAACATCACCCTTCGCATTCCCAGCGGGGGCGTGTTTTTAAATCTTATCCTGCGTTTTTTTTTTTTTTTCCAGCGCACTATCACGACAAAGGAAGCCGTCGGTGAGACCCCGACAAAGAGCGACGGTCGTCCTGGGGTGGTGTCCAGGGCCTGACGATGGCAGCCTTGCGGAAACCTAGCTCCCAGAGATTCCCTCATTCGTTGGCGACGCCCTTCGGGGTGTCGCTCGGGGACGCAGGCGAATCTCTTAGGTCTGGGCTTCGGCGCTGCCGCCGTCGTCTCTATACCCCAATAAATGATTAGAGTTGAGATGCGTTCGGGGCAGACGGCGTGAGCGGAGATACGCACTGGTAAGGTCTGCTATGCCCTGCTGGGGCCTGCGAGCCCCATGCCAAGCACTGCTAAACTCTGCTATGCCCTGCTGAGCCGTGCGAGCCCCTGCCAGGCCGCGCTGGCCCCTGCAAAGCACTGATGAGCACTGGTAAGCGCGGCAATGCTCTGATATGGCCTGCTAGCCCTTGCAAAGGTTTGCAAGGGGGGAAGGGGGGGGAGAGGGTAGGGTCAAACGCCAGGAGGCGATTGTACAGTACGAGAACTCGCGGTTGGGATGCGCAGCGCCTGGGGGAGAGTGACGCCGCGGAATTTGCGTGCCAGCCCCCCTCCCCCATGTCCGTGGGCACAGGGCTCAATGTGCCCCCTGGGTGCCTGGAACGGTGGACAAGGGATAGCAGGGGCAGGTAATCCATATCGAATGTAGGTATGTTCCAGCCGCTTTGGCCCGAGCGCAGCTGCACTGGCTCGCGCCGCGCGCGCGCCGCGCCGCCCCTCGCGCCCCCTTTGGCTCCAGGATGGCCCCGAAAGGAAAGGCCAAGGCGGAGGCAGAGGCGAAGGCGCGGGCCGAGGCGATGGCGAAGGCCGCGGCGCGCGCCGATAGGGGGAAGAGGAAGTCGCAGAAGAGGGCGGCGCGCCGCGAGGCAGTTCGCGAACTGAACGCTCTGGCGGTGGAAGTGGGGGTGGCGACGCAGCCAGTGAAGTCAACGAAGTGGACAAAGGTGGAGCGGCTCATCGCGCCCCTCGAGAAAAGCTGCCAGGGGCCCGGCCGCCAGGCTGCCTTGCGCGCGGCTGCAGAGAAGTGGGCAAACAACGGGGGGAAGCTGAGCAATGGGCTGACGTCGGTGCCAGATGCGGGGCCCGAAGGGAGCGCGGAGTCGGCCATCCCCTACCACAAGGTGCTCGTCAGGGGGTTCCGGGTGCAGACTCACGCATGCATGTTGACGCTCAACAGTGCGGAGTTCACCCCGGATACGTGGGCCCTCTTCGAGGAGCTCCGGCAAGCGCCTCGGGGCCCGCGCATGGTCGGGGTGCCTGGGGCAGCCCCTTCACGCCGCCGCGGACGCGCCAAGGTACCACCTCCACGCGTACTTGTCCTGGAAGGGCGGCGACGGCTTGCGCCTGCGGAGCACGGACGACCTCGCGTTCCAGGACACGAAGCCACGGGTGGACGTGTGCACGCGAGCGAGCCCGGGCCGCAAGAGGAACGCCGCCATGCAGGGCTTGTACTACGTGTACCTCACCAAGCTCGGCACCCTCCACGCGGCGGCGAATTATTTTCCTTTCCAGGACTACGCTCCGAAGCCAGAGTTGCTGGACGGGTGGTGGGCGGCCCAGAAGCTGCCCCATGACCAGTTCCGCGAGTTGTCCTTGCTGTTCTGGATTGGTTTCCAGAAGAGGAATAGGGACGTGGAGGAGGTCGCGCAGGCCGAGAGGGAGGGGTCCCTGCAGAAGCACCTGACGGTGGAGCTGGCCGAGCTGGAGCGAGCGGATCAGGCGGCCCGCGCGGCAGTTCCCAGAGACGGCGGAGTTCGCGCAGCCCCTCTCGAAGCCGACGCGGCGCCGGCCCACCCTCATTATCCTCGGGGGGGCGAACCTCGGCAAGAGCATCCTGGCCGGCTCCGTTCTCGAGGACGTCGCGAAGAGTCTGCACCTTCCGGGATTCGTGGAAGTCACTGTCGAGGGGGATTCGAATCTCGACCTGGCGGAGTTCGATTTGGCGAAGCACTCCGGGGTCCTCCTTGACGGTGCGGGGGGCGCCATGATGCTCAAGAGACACCGGGGGGCCGTGCAGGGCCGCCCCAAGATGAGTCGCAGGGGCAAGTCCGCCACCACGATGTACTCATGTCCGTTCACGCTCTGCAGACGGGCAGTGGTGGTGACGATGGACCTCAGCCCCAAAAACCTCCACGAGTCCCGCATGGATGTCGAACCCCAAGAACGTCGCCCTCCTCCGGCTGAACGCCCCCGCGTGGGCTGAGGCAGCCGACGCTTCCGACGCGGCCGAGGAGTGCATGGCGGGGTGGACAGTGGAGGAGGTCGGCGGGTGGCTGGAGAGCGAGGACATGGTCGGGCCCGCAGCTGCCATCTGGGCGCAAGGGGCATCCGGCGCCGACCTGATGGCCTTCGAATCCGCGGAGGAGATGAAGAGGGACCTCGCCATGACGGTGTTCGTGGCGCAGAAAGTGCCGAGGCTCCGGGACACCCGCGCGCGCTCGTGGCGCACGCGGGCCGCGCCTTCACGCGCGCCCCCGCGGTGGCGGCGAGGGCAAGTTTGCAGCGCGGCCACTTTATATACCGTGTGTCTCGGCGCCGGCAAGTGGAGTGCGCCTGGCCTCGCGGAGGCAGAAAACGAAGCGGACGGCGGCGACGGCGGCGCGGACGGCGGCGATGGCAGCGACGGTTGCGGCGGCTGCGTGCGCCCGGGCCTTTCTGAGGGCGCTTTGAAGGGAGGCCCCAGGGGTCCCAAGGGTGGTTCCGGGGGGGGTCGACCCGGGGGGGGGCCCGGGGGCCCCACGCCCGAAAAGCGCCAAAAACGCATGGGATTCCAAAAGTTTTGGAGGGCCCCGGTCGGGTGAGCAGCTTCCCTTTATAATACTAATCAGGGGTTGCGCGCGCCCCCCGCGCCCCGTTCTCGGCCCTACTGGAACTCTACCGGCGCCGCCCCGTCTTCCAGAGATCCGCGCCGGCTTGCCCCCGGCTTCTAGAATTTCAGGGGCGCCCGTCTTCTAGAATTTTACCGGCGCCCCCCCTCCGTGGTCGGTCGGTCCGTCGGTCGGTCGTCGTCGTCGGTTGTGTTTGTCGTCGTCCGTCGGCGGTCGTCGGTCGTCGTCGCTGGTCGGTCGGTCGGTCCGTGCCCGCTGTGTGGTCGATCGGTCGCGGGGCGATCGTCGGTCGGTCGTCGGTCGTCCGTCCTCGATCGTCGGTCGTCGGGCGATCGGTCGCTCGTCGGTCGTCGGTCGTCAAAGTTGTCGGTCGTCGGTTGTTCCGTTGGCGGGCGTCGGTGGGTTGGTCGTCGGTCATCGGTCGTCGGTCGTCGGTCGACCGGTCGGTCGGTCGTAGGTCGGTCGGTCGTCGATCGCGCGTCGTCGGTCGTCGGTCGTCGGTCGTCGTCGGTCGTCGGTCGTCTGCCGTCGGATTCGGTCGTCGGTCGTCGGTCGTCCGCCTTCGGTCCTCGGTCCTCGGTCGTCGGTCGTCGGTCGGTCTGTCGTCGGTCGTCGGTCGTCGGTCGGCGGTCGTCGGTCGTGTTGTCCGTCGTATGTCGTCGGTCGTCGTCGCTCGGTCGTCGGTCGTCGGTCGTCGTCGGTCGGTTGTTACATGTTCGTCGGTCGCCATTCGTCGGTCGATCGGTCGGTCGGTCGCCGGTCGGTCGGTTGTCGGTCGTCGGTCGTCGTTCGTCGGTCGGTCGCCGGTCGGTCGTCCGTCGTATGTCGTCGGTCGTCGGTCTCCCTCGCTCGGGTGTCGGTCGTCGGTCGTCGGTCGTCGGTTGTCGGTTGTCGGTCGTCGGTCGTCGGTCATCGGTCGGTCGGTTGGTCGTCGGTCGTCGGCCGTCGGTCGTCGGTCGTCGGTCGATCGGTCGATGGAACTCCGGCCAAGAATGCTGTTCTTACGCGCCGAGAGGGTTGACCTACCTGCACAGCTCTAGTGGGTCACCCCGAGGCTACGCCCCAGCAGCTGGCCGTTGTCCGGAGGACTGGTCCTGCGACGGCGGCGCGGAGCTGGAGCGGGGCATCTGCCGCTACCACGCTCAAAGTCGATGGCTCTCTGGGCTACGATGCGCCGTCCGTGGTCCGCAGCTCGACGACCGTGGTCCGGGCTCGCGCTGGCGTTGACCTACGGAGGTGCCGCAGGAGAGCGAGTCTGGCGGCGGGGCGCGGCACTGCTTGGCCGATCGAGACCCCAATGCACACCCTGGCCGGGCGCGGCTGCAGCTGACGTCGCTGGAGGAGGTTCGCCAGATCACGCAGGAGGTGCACGGTTGCGCTGTCCAGCTCTTCATCAGCATCACAGTCGCGAGTGACGAGGCGGAGCAGCTGCAGGGAAACGAGCAGCGGGGGCGGGCGAGCCAGGGCCTCGCCCCCGCCAGGGTGGCTGGCCGGCCTTCCGGCTTCGAGCCCTGGATGCTGGGAAATTGAGGCCACTTCCCAATCTGGGCTCCGATATTGAGCTGTTGACCTCGGCTTGCGCGCCCGCTGCGTCGATAACGGCGATCTCCCTCTCTGCATTCATCCTGCTGCCCCCCATCGTCTTCGAGCCTCTCCTGCGCTGCTGCGTGGGGGCGCGCGCGACGCACCGCGCGTGCCCCTTTTGCAGCTTCCTCTCCGATGCTCGCGTTGCCGCCGAGCCCCCAGCGCTACTGCCAGCGCGCCCTGCCCCAAGACTTCGCGCTCGCCGCGCCCTTCGCCCTCCGGCGGGGCCAGCCGCCCGACGGCCTCGCGCCTCCGGGCGCAGCCCCTGAGGGGGGGTTGGTTTCGGCGCCGTTCCGGGGATGGTTGCACGGGGCTTCGCGGAACACGCAAGCGCTTTTTGCACGAAAGCGCAACCGCCACATGGCTAAGGACGCCCACGTGCGACGGCTGTTGCAGAAGCGGGACTTCGCGGCGTTGTCTGAGACGCACGGCCTCGAGGGCGAGGGGCGCTGCATGGGGCTGCCCTCTGGAGCGCCGCGCCTGGTTCTCACCAGGCACGCCCCGTCAAGCGGGGGTGGGCCTCGTTGTCAAGAAGGCTTTTTTTTTTTCTGGACAGTTTCGACGCGCCGTTGACTCGTTGGGGCGCGGTGGTTCCTGGCAGGGCCGTGGTGCTTCGGCTTGCTGGACTTCGCGGCTCGCTCGATTTGTACACGGTTTACTTCGCGAGCGTCAGCTCCTGCAGCGTCGCGCATCCGCGGGGCGAGCAGCAGCAGGGCGACCTTGACAGGGAGTCTCGGTCAACTCTGGGGACTTCAAGTGGGCCACGGCCGAGCGAGGCAGATTTCCCAAGTCCACGGGCGAGTTTACAGGTGGACGGGGCGCCCCCGACGAACGGCATTTCCAATCCGTGCTGGCTCGGTCTTTGGGCCTACACGAACTGTCACAACCTGCAATGACTCACGACAGCGCCGCTGCCCGTCCTCGCATGGACTGGGTGCACTGGAAACCGTCTGTGGCAGAACAGTTGGACCGCCATATTCATTGGCGCAGCGCTGGAGTGGGCGCCGCATTTGTCCGCGCATCGCGCCGATGTTCTCGGCCGTTGTTGCCCAGTCCGTGCGCCAGGTGGCCCTCGCCCAATCCCGGCGCCCATCCTGCGGGAACCTGCTGCGTGGGTGGACCGCGTGGCCGTGGAATTCCAGGGGCGGTCTCAGGCGGACCCGCAGGCTGCGAGTCCGCTGCAACGGCTACTGCTGCTCAAGATGGCTATGCTGGCGGCGGCCGACCGCATGGCTGCTGAGCGGGCCCGCGCGACAAATCCTCCCATTGAGGCCGGTGGCCGGCTGGGCTACACTATGCGGCTTGTGCGGGCAGCAGAGCAAGGTCACGGGGGTGATGCAGCATTAATTGTCTGCGGCCATGCCCGGAGCTCGGCTCCCCGACGGCCGATCCCTTTGGTTTCATCCACCTCAGTGGCGCAGGTTTGGGTCCATTACGCGATCGCGCCGTTGAGCTTGCTCGCGCGTCGGCCGTCCAACAGCTCGCCGAGCAGCGCGAGAACGGCCGCTTGTCCAGCGACGCCGAGAAGGCCCACAAGGGCGACCGGATCCTCCGAATGCTCCGACGGCTTTCTCCTGGCAGGTGCGCTGCTGTTCCGGCGGTGAGAAACGCCCGCGGCGAGGTCGTGGCGGACCCGGGCGAGATGGCAGCTGCGCTTCGCGACCATTGGGCGGTTACTTTTGCGTTGTGTCGCGTTGACCGCGTCCTGCTGCAATCGCGGATTCGGGAGGACATCTCGCCCGCTGGGCCCCCGCCCCCTGCCAGCCCTGAGTGGCGGCCACGGAAGAAAGATGTAGAAATTGCATTTGGCGACTCTCCAGACTCGGCGCCCGGGCCAGATGGCATTTTTTTTGCCTGGCGTCGGTTCGGCCCCCTGGCCGTCGACGCGCAGGCTGGGGCCCTGGAGTTCTACGGGCGAAGAACAGTATAGAATAAACTGTTTCGCTATCGGGGGCGCCTGTCCCAGGGCGGCTGGAAGTCCATGCCCTTGCGGCGCCGCGTGCGGGTGTAAATTCTCCAGTCGCCCGGGGGCAGGCGCCCCCGACGGCGGAAAAGTTCACCTTGTAAGGCCCGAGCCAGCTCGACCTCGAGGAGCCATTGCACGGCTCATCCGTTGAGCTCGGCTTCGACAGGAGCTTCATGGCATTCCCCCCCAAGGCGCCGAGTGGCCACGATGAGGTCGCGGGGGAGCACAACGACCCCAGGGACACGCGCCCGCTCAACATCGTAAACTGCGACAGCCGCAAATTAGCCAACGCAGTGCGGCATCGACTGGAACCACTGCTGGTGGAGTGGATCTCGCCTCAACAGCGAGGGTTCGTGCCGGGCAGGTCGATGCTGGCCAACGTCGATGACGTCGACCATGCCGTGATGCGCGCAGTTTTGCGCAGCGACGCGGGACCGGCGGCGTTCTTTGACTTCAAGGCGGCATCCCCCATTGTGTCTCACGACTTTCTTCAGGGTGCCGCGGCAGCTATTGGGCTTCCACAGTGGGCGCCGCGTTTCGTCCCAACGCTCTACCAGAGGAACATATGCTCAATGCTTGTTGGCGGCAGACAGCACGAAGGTTTTGAACTCCTGGCAGGCATCCGACAGGGCTGTCCGCTCTCGCCGCTACTCTTCTCAGCAGCATTTGACATTCTGCTCAGGAGAATTCCGCGGCCTGTTCCATGTGATGCTGTCACGGCCTACGCCGACGACGCGGGCACAGCGCTTCCCTCCGGGACGGCGCCCTTCCCGGTGCTCATTCAGATGTTCGAGGAGTTCGCGCGCATCTCGGGATTGCGCCACAGCCTACCGAAGACGGTGAACATCCCATTGTTCTTGCAGGAGTTGCTGGAGTTTGCTTCAGCGGTCGCTTGGAACTTCCCCGCGTGGGCCGGAACGCGAACTGAGCGGCGCGCGAAGTACCCCGGCTTTTTGTTGGGCCCTGACCGCGGCGAGCGTTTCTCTGAGTAACCTCTCCAGCTCAAGGCACGGGCGGAGGCCTGGGGCGCGGCTGGGGGCGGCCTACCACTGATGATCCTGGCATGCAAGGTGTCCATCCTCCCGGTCGTGGTCTTTCTTCTGCAGCTTGACCCTTTGCCCGCTGCCTGGGACAGCGCTCAGGCAGCCGCCCCCGGGCCAGGTGCGCGGCGCGCGCCGAGCGCCCCGCGCAACCTCTGCGCGTTCGGACTCCCGCAGGAGTTCCCTGACGCTGCGCTGCTCTCGCTGGCGAGCCGGTTTCGAGTGGCGCACCTGGAGGCGAAGCCGACCGGGCTTCGCGCAGAGCTGCGCACGCGCGAGCTTCGCCACTGGCTGGCAAATGTTCGGCACGCGGTGAGGAGCGGGACGCGGGCGCGTTGGTCCCAGCGGGCGTTCGCTTTGCAGCTGGAGGACGCAGTTCTTCATTATCAGCGCGCTGGGCTTGCCCCGCTGGCATAGGAGAGCGAGCTGGCCGGCGGCGAGCAGCGGCCTTTCCAGCAGAGCACTGCGCACCGAGTCCGCCGACGATGCCAGGGCGCCGCGCTGACTGCTCTGCCCGCGCTTCCGAAGACGACGAGAATCACGCGCAGAACGACGGGTACCATAAACAGCACCGCGGCTGCCGCGGAGAGCACGCGGATACCAGCGCCGACTCCGACCTCGGTTCCGACGCCTCTTCCGACGCCTACTCCAGCTCCGACCCCACCGGTTCCAGCACCAACTACGGCGTCGACTTTATCTTCGACTTCTTGGTGCTGCTCCGACCCCAGCCAGAGGCTGCGGCGCAAGGTGCCTGCATGCCGCGCCCGTTGGGTGGACGCCGGCGCGTCGCACCCAGCACCGGCACCGACGCCAGTTCCATCGCCCGCGCCTGCGCTGGCACCACTCCTGCTACCACCACCGCTTCAGCCTCCACAGCCGACGCTGTCGACCACGCTTACCTTCGCTCCAACTCCGACTCCTTCTCCGTCGCTGACTCAGCTTCCACCTCTGTTTCCCCGTCCGTCGCTTGCGCTGGGCCCACCCCCGGCCCCGCCTCCAACGCCGATTCCAACTGGAGCGCGGGCGCGACGACCACGCGCCCGCGCAGCGCCGCGACCTCGAGCACTGGCGCATCTGTCAGCGCGACGATCGTGACTATTGCAATGTATTGCGAGGGGGCCGGGAGGAGCAAAACGGGGACGTGGGCGGAGACGTCGCAGACCCAGAGGACGAGGACGTGGAGCCAGAGGACGGGGACGAGCATCCGGAGGACGAGGGCGAGGGTCCAGATGTGGAGGTCGCGAATCCTGAAGAGAAGGTCGGGGGCCCAGAGGACGCGGGTGTGGACTCGGAGCTGCGGCCCATCCCCGAGGCCTTCCGCGAGCGCCTGGCGCCGCGCTGGCAGGGTGCCGCCGCGTGCACCGGAGCCGTGGCGCATGCGATGTTCTGGCCCAACGGACGCGCACGATGTTTAGGCCGCCAGCAGCACGATGACACGCAGCAGTACGATGAGCAGATTTGCGGCACGACGACGACCATCGGCAACATGACGACCAGCATCATCATGATAAGTTGATCCGCATTGCGAGTATGAGCGGCACGCTGGCGACCGGCAGCCCCGCTCGGAGCACCGCGGCCTGGGGCAGCAGTTCGACGGCGCCGCCCATTTGTGTGGCGAGCAGCGCGACGGGGACCAGCAGTTCCTCGCTGAGCATCACGACGGGGACCATCACTTCCGCGATCTTGGGGTTCTCTGGATATCTACTCTAGCAGTGCTCTGGCACAGCCCCGCCCGCAGGACCACTGCCACCATTACCAGCGCTACCACCGTGAGCAAGTCCAACATGTGTGGCACCACAACACTGAGCAGCATCTCCACCGTGGCCACATCCAGCATGCGCAGCGCCACAACCTTGACCAACACCTCCACGTGACCACATCCAGCATGAGCAAGCCCTCAACCATGACCAGCACTACCACGATGACCACATCCAGCATGTTCAGCACCACAATCTTGACCAGCACCTCCATCGTGACCACGTCCAGCATGGGCAGCACCACTAACCAGACCAGCACCTCCACCGTGACCACGTCCAGCATGAGCAGCACCACGACCCTGACCACGCCAGCACGGACTCCAGCATCGATACCTACAGCACATCGCTGGCACCGACTCCGGCATCGATTACAGCGGCACCGTCGCAGGCACTGAGACTGGCGCCAATTCCGGCACTCCGTATCCCGCTCCGACCCCCGCTCCGACGCCAGATCCGGCTACGACTCCAGCACCGACTCCAGCGTCAGCTCTATCGCACCATCACAGCAACAAAATTCGTGACGTTTTTGTTGCGTCTTACGTTGTGGTGCTTTTTTTGTTCTCCGAGCTGATGTCGAGGTCTCCGTGCCCGCCTGGGGCGGAAATTCGGGCGGTTGCTCCAATCCGTCATCGCCTATGCGATTGCAGAGCCGCGCCTGGTGCCGCGCCCAGGCCATGCCCAACTGGTCATGCAGCTTGGCGCGCAGTAAAGACACCAGCACTGACGCCAGCACAATCGCCAGCGCCTACGCTGGCACCAACGCCAGCGTCTTCGCCGGCACAAGCACCAGCGTCTATATCATCACCGACGCCAGCACCGACGACTGCCCCAACGACTGCGCCCTCGCCGGCAACATAATTGCCATCGTCTTGTATACATCAGCGCCGACGCCAGCACCGATGCCAGCACCAACGTTGGCACCTACGCTGGCACCAATTCCAGCGACTACACTGGCACCCGCGCCAGCGCCAACGCTTGCGCCTACGCTGGCACGAACGCCAGCGTCTACGCCAGCACCGACGGCAGCACAGACGCTGGCGCCGATGCCAGTGCCGCCGCCAGCACCCACGCCGGCATCAACGCCTGTGCCCACGCGGGCACCAACGCCATCGCCCATGCCAGCGCCTACTCCAGCTCTGACGCCAACACCAGTGCCTGCGCCTACGCCGGCACCGACGCCAGCGCCCACTGCACGCTAGCACTGACGCCAGCACCAACGCCAGCGCCTACGCCTGCTCCGACGCCAGCACCGACGCCATCACGAACGACTGCGCCTACGCGACCACCAACGCCATCGCCTACATCTGCTCCGACGCCAGCACTGACACCAGCACCTACGCCAGCGTTATCGCCGGCACAAGCGCCAGCGTCTACACCAACATCGACGACAGCACCGCCGACTGCCCCAACGACTGCGCCCACGCCAGCGCCGACGCTAGCACCGACGCCAGCATCAACTTTGGCGCCTACGCCAGCACCAACGACAGCTCCTGTACTCCTGTACCAGGACCGACGCCAGCACCGAAGCCAGCACCAACGCCGGCGTTTACGCCAGCGCCGGCGCCAACATTATCGTCCGCGCAACATTATCGTCCGCGCCTACGCTGCCACCAACGCCATTGCCTACACCCAGCGCCGACGCCAGTTCCGTCGCCAACGCCAGCGCCAGCGTTCACGTTGGCACCAATGCCAGCGCGCGCACCAGCACCGACGGCAGCACCGACGCCAGCACCGACGACAGCCCCAACGCCAGCTCCGACGGCAGCACCGACGACAGCCCCCACGCCAGCTCCTATACCGGCACGAGCGCCAGCGCCTTCACCAGTGCCGACGTGAGCTGCGTCGCCAGCACCACCGCCGCTGGCGCCTGCGCCAGCGCCAATGCCAACGCCTACTCCAGCACCAACAGCAGCACCGACGCTAGCATGAACGCCAGCGCCTCTTACGCCAGCGCCGACGCCAGCACCGACGCTTCCGCTCGTGCGCACTACCAGCGGCACGCTGCGGTTCACCCCAGCACCCGCAGTCGCAGCCGCCAGTGCAGCCACAGGACGCTCGGGACTCTCAACTGTGTCCTCTGAGGCGTGGCTTCTGCGTCGGGCTTGTCATGTGTATTATGGAGGGCGTCCACTGTTCGTCCCCTGGGTCCGTTTCTGTTCGCCTCCAGTTTCTGCCCTCAGGACTTGTGCTGCACATGCACAGGGCATGCACGACTGGAATGACAAGCAGCACGACGTCGAGCTGCGGCCGACAAGACCGGTCGGTGAGCTGTGCGCCCTCGTATCGGCCACGCGGCCGGGACAAGCGGCTTGGAACTCTGTTTCCTTCCTTTCCTTTCTTTGATGTCTCCCGCCGCCTCTTCCATTGGCGCATAGGGCGCCCGATAAATTCAGAGGTTGCGGGTGGGCCGTTGGCCGCCTGGTCCGGTGGGCCGCTTCCGTAGGGGGCCGCTACTGGCCCGTGCAGTCGCCGTCGCCTGCGTGTCTCCTGGCGGCCATGCTGCAAGCACCCAAATTAGTTATGTCGTTTTCGAGTTTCTGGCGTGCGATTCTCGCCCAGTTTCCTCGCGCCTATCCGGCGCTTCTCTTTTACAGGGTACCCACTTGAATTTCTCATTGTGTATTGTAACTCGGAGTCGTGTAGATTTGCGTGGTGACCCACGGTGCTTAGCATTGTACCTTAGCTTGGTCACCTTCCACGTAATTTATCGACTGGTTTCGACCACCCAGTCAGATTTCGAGTGGCATGTCAGGAATTTGGGGTCTGTTCCGACCTTGTGCTACTATGCTGCGTTGCGGTCCGTGTTTGCCGTTTTTTGAGGCCCGTTTATATGAATGATGGTTCGGATCATGGGGGAATGCATTCACAACGTTTTAATACATCCATCCGTTCACTTCTCGCTCTTCTGTCCTTCTCCTCCTTCCCCCTCGTGGCTGGTGCTTTTTGTCTTCTGGCATCAGGTTGATTCCACATGATCGGCCTTCACCCCCTTTCAATTGGGGCTGCGGATCTGCATCGCGATCTCTTCTCACTCTGCTCTTGATTCTAACAGCTCGCGCGTGAGATAACACCATGCTGATGGGACCGTTTGAATGGAAAAAAGACGGAGGGCGGATCCGGATCATCATAGCAATTTGACTCCCTCTCCTCTTTCTACTTGCTCCTCTTTTTCCTTCTCGAAACATCAATTTCGAAAGTTCGCGTGGATTTTTGGGGGGCCGGCGCGGGGCAGGCACCCTTCCCGCACCCCTCCCCCGGTGCGCGGAGTGCGCCTGGGGCGGCGCTGGAGGCGCCAGCTGGGCGCGCGGGGAAGGGGGTCCCAGCGCCGACCCACGTGATCGCGCGCGGACCTCCGACAGCTCGCATGGTTATGCTGGTTCTGCTGGCGCTTTGTTCTCCTCCGATCTCTCCTCCGGCCTCGGGGCTATCCTGTCCCGCGCCCCTCTTTCACGAGCACAGAGGCGCGCCCCCCACGAGAGCCCGCTCAGGAGAGAGCCGCGAGGCGCGCGCTGGACCTGGCGCGGCTGCAGCGTGCGCACCTGGCGCGCTGCCGGCTGCTGGCAGCGGGCCCAGGGGGAGGGTGGGGGGGGAGCGAGGCACTCAGCGTGAGGGAAGCATGTCCTGGAGGTGACGGGCTTTGAGGCCGTCTCGCCACGCCGTTTTCGGGCTCCCCGCCTGCAGGTCGGCGGGACTTTGGCGCACCTACAAACCTGCTATCCATCAGTGCAAATTATGTTTGAATTGGTTGACATAGTTAGGTTCTATATGGTTTGACTCCTCACTTGTTCTGCAGTTGCGTTACGTCAAGCAGCTTGTGCTAGTTACGCCGGGCGGGACCGCTCTTTGGCAAGGCCGGCATCTTACTTGATCCAAACGTAGGCTAGGCATTGTAGGTATTGAGATTCGTAATTCTCAGCAGCTCTTAGAGTGCTCTTAGTATGGGGTTGGCTGGGTGCGTCTATACTGCTTCAGGCCGCACGGGGCAGTTCGCCTGGTCCAATTGTCCCTCCGAACCTTCTCCCTGACCCGATCCCGTTCAGCCCCGAGTCCCTGATTGCCTTCCCATCCTCTTCATTTCAAGTGTAGCCCGACTTGTCTTCCTTGAGGTGCACTTGCTGGCTGGTCGCACCCGTCAGCAGACAGTTATATGTTCGGCCGCATGGGAGCAACCTATGGGGCAACCGATGGCAGGCCGTCTGATTTGTGGCCGCCGAGGGGGCACGCAATAGCAGGCCGTTTGATGTTTGGCCAACGAGGGTGCAATGTGTGGCGCAAGCAATATCAGACCGTTCTGTTTTGCCACCGGAGGCAGACACTGAGGGGCCATGGATGGCGCAAAATACAAAGCATGGATGGCGCAACCTATGGCGTGGCGTATGGCGCAATCCATGTGGGCAACGTATGGCGCAACCCAAGGATAGTGCCACCCATAGCGCAACCTACGGCGCAACCCATGGTTGGCACAACAATTCCCTGCCTCCGACTTCGATCCCCCCACTTCCTTCTCCTCGTCCCTGTCCCGATTGATCACCTTGGTCCTCCTCCATCCCCTCTTCCTTCAAGCGCTGCCCCATGCCCTTCCACTCGCATCCAAGCGAGCCGCCCGTCGTTTGGGCCTGGTTGCCGTCTCGTCGCCGCCCGTCGCCTGGGCCTGGTTGCCGACGTCGCCGCCTCGTCGCCGCCCGTCGCCGTTCGTCGCCTGGGCTTGGTTGCCGCCGTCGCCGCCTCATCGTCGCCCGTCGCCGCCCGTCGCTTGGGCCTGGTTACAGCGCTCCACGTCGCCGCCCGTCGTCGCCCGTCGCCTGTGCCTGGTCGCCGCCCCGTCGCCGCCCGTCGCCGCCTCATCGCCGCCCGTCGTCGCCCGTCGCCTGGGCCTGGTTACGGACATCGCCGCCTCGTCGCCGCCCGTCGCCGCCCGTCGCCTGGGCATGATTCCCGACGTCGCCGCCTCGTCGCCGCCCGTCGCCGCCCGTTGCTTGGACCTGGTTGCCGCCGTCGCCGCCCCGTCGCCGCCCTTTGCTTGGGCCTGGTTGCCTGTTCCGTCGTTTGATGGCCGCCGCCGCCGCCTCGTCACCGCCCGCAGCCGCCCGTCGCCTGGGTCTGGCGGTTCCGTGTTCGCCGTCGCTGCCCCGTCGCCGCCTAAATTGTACAACGTGCACGAGTTGCACCACATGGTTTGCACAACATAGACCTCTTCTGTTTTGGGTGGAAAAAAATGGGACGTACTCCTCCCAGCTTTATCGTTTCGCTTTGGGACAAGGGTTCTGAACATGATTATGCCCATCGTTCGTTTTAGGCACGAACTCCAACCGTCCCAGGCAGGCGGGTATCGGCACCCACCCAGTGATCCCTGTCAGATAAAACTAAGAGCGCGCATTTCGTTATCCCAAGTCATAAGTGCCCAATCATGGTTTACACACCAAACGAACGGGACCAGGTCCACGCGCGCGCCGTCGCGCGCGCATGTTGGAATTCTTCCGCCGCGCCGGCCGTTCCAACCTGTTCCTCACTGGCACGTGGACAGTATCCCCGCCATCGGCGTGACCAGCATCGGCGCCGTCATTGGCCTTGCTGTCGTCATAGTCGTCATCGTCAGCATCGCCGCCCGCTTTCAACGATCCCATGATGCTGCGCGTGCCCGAGTCACCGACTCGCACTGAAGCGCAAACGCGCCAGCGCGGCCTGCGAGGTGCGCTGGGAAGGCCCCAGCGGTCACCGTCACCGCGGCCGCGCCAGTCGCGCCAAATTCGCTGGCTGCTCCGCGCTCGAGCCAGCGCGCGCCAGCGCGGCCGCAACGATGCGCCAGCCAGCGCTGAGTAGTCATCGCAATCGCCGCCGCATGGGCTTTGGAACCAAAATTGCGGGTGCGTGGCTGGGATGCCTGCCCGAGCAATGGAGTTGACAACTTCAATTTTCCCAGCTCGAATTTCACCACATATTTTTCCGTTTTGCAAAAATAGTTTGACTCCACCACTCTTCCGAGGGCGGAATTATCGTTACCCCCTGGGACGGTGCAGTTCACGCATGGTTCGGGACCCACCATCACTTTAGATTTGCGGTCGCACCATCCCAAGCAGCGCCGTTGTCGCCCCCCCCCTACTCATCCTTAACGAATGACACTATGGGCGCGCGTTCGTTTGTCGAAAATTACAGATTCCTGAGAACCCCTTGCAGTTATGAAAATTCTTCAAACGCATGAAATGTCGCATGGATTTCAAGATCGACTTGCCCGGCATGTGAAACACATTGTTTTACATGGTGGGTGCTTGAAATCCGTTGCACACGCGCTCTTGCGGATTCTTAAGAACGCCATCGGTTCTTCACATCATCATGGGCTGCGACCGAGCGGGCCCCTGGCGCGCGCGCGCGGCGGTTCCGCGCGCGCGTGCCGAAACCCGTTCAAAACCTTCATCTGGCAACGCGTGGACACCATCATCGTCATCGACGTTGCCGGCCTTCCCGTCGTCACCGCCATCATCGCCATCCTCGCCGCTACTATCATCATTGTTTCTGCTTTTGTCGACGTCGCCGCGATACCGCGCCCGCCCGAGTCGCCGACTCGCACTGAAGCGCACGCGCGTTAGCGCGGCCTGCGAGGCGCGTTGGGAAAGCCCCAGCGGTCACCGTCACGGCGGCCTCGCCAGTCGCGCCATACTAACTAGTTGGCCGCTCTGCGCTTGAGCCTGCTCGCGCCTGCGCGGCCGCAGCGACGTGCCAGCCAGCAACAAGCAATCATCGCAATCGCCGCCGCATTAGATTTGCAAGCCAACTTGCGGGCGGGCGGGTGAGATGATTGACGAGGCGACTTGCAGAGTTGATAACTTCGAGTGCGCCAAGGTGAGTGCCCTTTTCTAAGCGCAAATTATGATTTACCCACCAGAAATAGCGGTTCTCTAAGGACGGTGCAACTCATATGCGAGTCTGCCCCATGATGCATTCCACATACGAGTTCACGCGACCCCATGGGGGGCCCGGCATCGCCCCCCCTCTTTTCATTTCAGTCACATCGATGTACGCGCGCGCATTCGTTTATGGGGAACCAGCAGTGCGGTTCCCAATGGCCCCCGGCAAAATGGCGCCCAGTACACGCGCGTTGCGTCGCGCGCGCGCATGCCACAATTTTGTAAAGCAGACGTCGGGTTTTCGCAGAGATTGCATGGTCAAGGTCCTTTTAAAACATATACAACTCAGTGGTTATGATACATGTTAGAGATGGGCGTGCTCTTGCGAATTCGTATGAAAACCACAGACTTTTCAGCATTGACATACAATGCACCCAGGCATGCCTCTCGCGCGAGCATGTCCTAATCGTTCGACAGCGCTTTCCGTGTCAACGAATGCCATGTGAGCTACTCGCCCGCGTCGCCCGCGCGCGCGCGTGTCGAGATCTTTCCAAAGCCGTCATCGCCGACGCGTGGGCGCCATCGTCGTCGTCGGCGTGACCAGCATCGGCGCCGTAATTGGCCTTGCCGTCGTCGTCGCCATCATCGTCCTCAGCATCGCTGCTACCATCATCCTGTCAACCGCTGTCGACGGCGCCGCGATGCCGCCCCCGCCTGACTCGCCCGCTCGCACTGAAGCGCGCGCGCGTCACCGCGGCCTGCGAGACGCGTTGGGGGTGCCATGTCGGTCAGCTCCGCGGCCGCATGGGTCGCGCAAGACTAGCTGGCCGCTTTGCACGCGAGCCCGCGCGCGCGCCAGCGCGCCGCCCGCATCGCTGCCCCAGCCAGCGCCAAGCAGTCATTGCAGTCGCCGCAGCGTGGGACTTTTGCAAGCCAGGTTGCGGGCGGGCGACGCCGCATAGATGGCTCCGCGCGGATTGCACAACGTAGATTGCACCACGCAAATTGCACCACGTCGATCGCACCACATATATCCACAACATATATTATCCTGAAGTATACTCGAATCCACCACCCACCCTCCCCCTTTGGAAGTAGCGGTGCCCCCTGGGGCTAGGCACTTTGCATGCGATTCTGCATCATCGCTCGTTCTAAGTAAAAGGTCGCACAATGCCAACTAAACCCAGCATGGCCCCCTCCCCTTGGGAGAATCAGTTTACATGTTGTTTTGCTTCGTACCCATCCAATCCCAGGGGGCCTGGCATCGCCTCCCCCCTCCCCCTCGCCCTCATCAAATAGTGGTACGCGCGCGTGCGTTTATGACGAGTCAACCGTTCCCAATCATGTTTTAGTAACACAACAAACAACGCCCACATTCGCACGTTGTCGCGCATGCATGCTAGAATTATCCCAGTGCGACCCTACGTAGGAATTGGAGCCTCCAGGAAAGCAACATTAGTAGGAGCGGTAGACGCCGTCCTCCTCCTGCTGTGGATGCTGTGCTGCGCTATGCTCTGCTCTGCTCTGCTCTGCTCTGCTATGCTATGCTATGCTGCGCAATGCTATGCTATGATATGCTATGTTATGCTATGCCATGCTATGCTATGCTTTTGCTTTGCCTTCGCTTGTGCCTTCACTTTTGCCTTTGCTTTTGCTTTTGCTTGACACCCAGGGAGCGCAACTGGGGGAACCGCGCGTTTGTTTTTACCTTTGCTGTTGCTTCTGCGTGGCTCCCAGGGGACTGGGGGAACCGCCCGGGGAGCTTTCCACTGCCCGGCCCCTTTCAGCTGCAGGGTGAGAACCCTTCTAGGCAGAGCCTAGGTAGGGAATTATCTCAAAACGTAATGTTGCGCAAGGGTTTTAAGTTGAATTTCCAGAAATCAGATGAGCACATTGGTTTTGCATTTTGATTTTGCGAATTCTTCACGCTTCGCGTATCCCCACCAGCCCATCTCAAAACAGCAACTCTTGCGAAGCATGCCGACAGTCGTGTTTTTCAGGCGTGTTTCCGCCTGCCCCCGCATATCTCCGGGCCTCTCGTCCTGGTGTGAGTCGTTCGGGCCCTTCTTCCTGGTGTGAGTCGTTCGGGCTCTTCGTCGTGGTTTGAGTCGTTCGGGCTCTTCGTCCTGGCGTGAGTCGTTCGGGCTTCTCGTGGTGTGAGTTGTTCGGGCCCTCGTCCTGGTGTGAGTCGTTCGGGCCCCTCCTCCTGGTGTGAGTCGTTCGGGCTCCTCGTGGTGTGAGTCGTTCGGGGCCCGCGTCGTGGTGTGAGTCGTTCGGGCTCCTCGTGGTGTGAGATGGTGTGAGTTCGTTCGACGTCCTGGTGTGAGTCGTTCGGGCCTCTCCTTGTGGTGTGAGTCGTTCGGGCTCTTCGTGGTGTGAGTCGTTCGGGCCCCTCGTCCTGGTGTGCGTCGTTCGGGCTCCTCGTGGGGCCTCTTGGGGGCCTCTTGGAGCCTCTTGGGGCCTCTTAGGGGCCTCTTGGGGGCCTCTTGGAGCCTCTTGGGGGCCTCGTGGGGCCTCTGGAGGCCTCTTGGGGGCCTCTTGGGGCCGCGTGGGGGCCTCTGGGGGACCTCTGGGAGGCCTCTTGGGAGCCTCCTGGGGGCCTCTTGGGGCCATCTTGGGACCTCGTGCGAGCTCCTCAGAAGCGCAATGGAGGGCTGCCCCCTGAGAAGGACAAAATGAGCCCAACACCTTCGTAAAATCAATGGTTTTGCTATGAAGGACGAGGAGCGCTGCCCTCTCAGAAGGCCAAAATGGGGCCAAAACCCTAGTAAAATCAATGTTTTTGGCTTCGCAGAAGAGGAGAGGGTTTTTTCTCCGGCCCCTCGTCGGGGCCAGAACCCTCGTGAGGGTCGTCGTGTTTTAGGCCTCCCAGGAGTCGAAATTGACCCCCCTGACGACCCGCGGGGCGCCCTCTCCAGGCCCAAGGGGAGGGGGTAGGGGGAGGGGTGAACCCCTCCCCGAAGGGGAAGAAGGGGGGTTGAGAACAGAGAGGGCTCGCTAAACCACTCACGCCCAAAGGGCTGGTGGGATTAAGACTGGCGCGCGCGTTCTACAGCAGTCTCACGACATCCACATGCGTTCAACATGTTCAGTGAATGCGACGGAGCAGGTCTCTCGCGCGCGCGTGTCGAAATCATTCGGACGCCCTTGCGCGCTTGCTGGAGGGGGGGCGCCATCCCTTTCAAATAATGCCATGCGGGCCACTCGCGCGCGCCGGCCGCGCGCGCATGTCGAAATCCCTCCAACACCTTTATCGCTAATGTGTGAACACCATCATCTCCGTAGGCGTGATCAGCATCGGCGCCATCGTCCGCTTTGCTGTTGTCATCGGCATCATCATCACCACCGTCGCTACCATCATTGTGGCGTCTGCCGTTGCTGACGTCGCCGCGATACCGCGCCCGCCCGCGCGTCAGCGCGGTTTGCGTGACGCGCTGGGAAGGCCCCAGTGGTCAACGCCACCGCGGCCGCGTCGGTAGCACCAGACTGCCTGGCCGCACTGCGCGCGAACTTGCGCGCGCCAGCGCGGCCGCAGCGACGTGTCTGCCAGCGCCAAACTGTCATCGCAATCGCCGCCGCATGGGTTTTGCAAACCAAGTTGCGGGTGGGTGGGTGGGACGATTGCGCGAACAGTGGAGTAGACAATTCACTGCGAGCAGAAATTGATCGAAGACGCCTACGGCGAATCACCGCCGCCCCCTGCCTTTTTGGAAACGCCTATGTGGCCGAACGTTGTGGCCAGAGGCCTGCCAAGCTATCGGACCATGTGTTCCCCGAATCTGTTTGGAAAGCGGTCGGGGAACACGGTGGGCGAGGCTGGGCCGACTTGGGCCTTTCTTGGGGTGTTCCAGGGCCGTCTTGGGGGCCATCTTGAGGGTCTTGGAGGCCTCTTGGGCCGTCTTGGGGGCCTCTTGGGGCCGTCTTAGGGTCCTCTTGGGCCGTTATGGGGCCATACTGGAGACCTCTTGGGCGATGTTTGGGGGCTCTTGGGCCGTCGGAAGGCAGAAAAAAAACAAATGCCACAATCCTTCAACAACTCATGCGGAATCAATGATTTTGGCCTTGTCTGGCCTTCCTAGAGGCCCTCTTGGAGGCCTCCTGGGCCGTCTTGGGTCATCTTAGGGCCATCTTCGGCCGTTTTGGTGGGCTCCTGTGGAAGCCGTTTGGGGGGCCTCTCTGGGCCGACTTGGGGCCTTCTTGGGGTGCTCCAGGGCCGTCTTGGACGCCATCTCGAGTGTCTTAAAGGCCTCCTTGGCCGCCTTGGGGGCCTCTTGGGGCCGTCTTGGGGGCCTCTTGGGCCGTTCTGGGGCAATTTTGGAGGCATCTTGGGCGATCTTTGGGCGATCTTTGGGCCGTCTCGGTCCGTCGGAAGGCCGAAAAGAAGCAAATGCACAAGTCCTTGAAAAACCGAAGGAACAAACGCTATGTTTTGCCGTTTCTGGCTTTCCTGGAGGCCCTCTTGGAGGCCTCTTGGGCTGTCTTGGGCCAGCTTCGAGCCAACTTCGGCCATCTTGGTGGGTTCCTGGCACGTCTGACGCCGTCGGGAGCCGTCTTGGGGGGCCTCTCTGAACCGACTTGGGGTCCTCTTGGAGCGTTTCGGGGCCGTCTTGGAGGCCATCTTGGGCGTCTTGGAGGTCTCTTGGGCCGTCTTGGGACCCTCTTGGGGACGTCTTGGAGGCCTCTTGGGCCGTCATGGGGCCCTCTTAGAGGCCTCGTGGGCGATGGTGGGGCGATCTTGGCGGCCTCTTGGGCCGTCTTAAGCCGTCGGAATGCCGAGAAGAGGCAAATGCCCAAATCCTTCAAAAACCAACGGAAAATCTATGATTGTGCCTCTGCGGGCCCTCCTGGAGCACCTCTTGGAGGCCTCTTGGGCCGTATTGAGGCCTCTTGGGCCGTCTTGGGCCATACTGAGGCTATCTTACGCCATCTTGGCTACATCTTGGGCCGTCTTGGAGGCATC
Source organism: Prorocentrum cordatum (assembly GCA_963575745.1). Lineage (NCBI taxonomy): Eukaryota > Dinophyceae > Prorocentrales > Prorocentraceae > Prorocentrum > Prorocentrum cordatum. Next base: position 182,255 of record CAUYUJ010016332.1, on the reverse strand, counting down.
TTGGGGCCATCTTAGCCGTCTTGGAAGCCATCTTGGCCGCCTGGGATGCATCTTGGAGGCCATCTTGGGCCGTCGTGGAGCCGTCTGGACCAGGAAAAACCCTTTGGAGCCGGGTCCGGGCAAATGTTCGGCATCTTTTCGGGTGGCCGGTGGGACGCGCCGGAAGCCCAGGGGGGGTTCTTTTGGAAAAAAAGTCAAAACCAAAATCGAGAGGGTTCAGCACGCCAGGCACCCCTGCGATGACAGGGGGCGGCGGATCGAATGGCTTTCGGCCCGTCCCGCCACCGTGCCTGGGTCGTGGGTATGAAGCCTATCGGATGTTCGTTGGGATCTCGTGGGGGGCCTCTCGGGACGCTTCTTGGATGCCGTTTCGGAGCATGTTGGGGCCTCTTTTGCGCCTCTTGGGGGCCTCTTGGATCCTCTTGGGGGCCTCTTGGGGGCCTCTTGGGAGCCTCGTGGGACCTCCTTGGCGCCTCTCATGGGCTCATGGGGCCTCCTGGGGGCAACTTGAGGCGGAAGGCTCGGAATGTCGGTTCGTGTTCCCTCTTTTGGGCTCCTTTTGGGGCCGTCCTGGGGTCCTTTTTGTTCTGTTCTGGGCACCTCTTGGGCCGTTTTGGGGCCGTCATGGGCCGTTTGGGGGCCGCTTGAAGGCCTCTTGGGCCGTCATGGGGTGGTCTTGGGGGCCTCTAGGGTCGCCTGGGAGCGTCGGGAAGCCGAAACGGCGAGAACGCTACAAATTTTCAAAAGCCGGAGGCAGACAATGATTTTGGCCTCTTGGGGCGGGCCCGAACAACTCACGCGACAATATGCTGGGAAACCCAGGGGGCACGCGCCAAGCCCGAGGAGGCACGCGGGAAGCCCCAGGAGATTCGAGAGCGAGGGGTCTGGGCCGCGTGAGATCCTCAGGAGTGAGGAGTGAGGCTCAGAGGATTGGGACTAGGACCCGAGGAGACGCCCGCTCCGTGCCCAGAGGCACTGTGGCGGATTGCGCAACATATCATGCACCACATAGATCCTCTCTTGTCTACAATGAAATTAGGATTCCCCCCAGAACTAAGACCTACCCCCCCAGAATTACGGGCTCACGCGGGCCTCTCGCGCGCTCATGTCGCAATCATTCGAACGCCTGTGCGCGCTCGCTGCGGGTGGGGGCACGGTCCCTGTCAAATTCTTTACGCTTCGCGTATCCCCACCAGCCCATCTCACAGCAGCAACTCTCGCGAAGCATGCCGACAGTTGTGTTTTTCAGGCGTGTGTCCGCTGGGCCCCGCATATCTCCCCTGTTCCTCCTTCCTCCCGCCTCCTTGTACATCCTCCTTGTGGGGGGAGCGGGAGAAGGACGAGGCGAAGGAGGAGGGAGAGAAAGCGCTCCTCGTGGTTTGAGTCGTTTGGGGTTTCTCGTCCTGGTCTGAGTCGTTCGGGCCCTTCTTCCTGGTGTGAGTCGTTCGGGCTCTTCGTGGTGTGAGTCGTTCGGGCTCTTCGTCCTGGTGTGAGTCGTTCGGGCTTCTCGTGGTGTGAGTTGTTCGGGCCCGTCGTCCTGGTGTGAGTCGTTCGGGCCCCTCCTCCTGGTGTGACTCGTTCGGGCTCCTCGTGGTGTGAGTCGTTCGGGGCCCGCGTCGTGGTGTGAGTCCTTCGGGCTCCTCGTGGTGTGAGTTGTTCGGGCGCCTCGTCCTGGTGTGAGTCGTTCGGGCCCCTCCTTGTGGTGTGAGTCGTTCGGCCTCTTCGTGGTGTGAGTCGTTCGGGCCCCTCGTCCTGATGTGAGTCGTTCGGGCTCCTCGTGGGGCCCCTTGGGGGCCTCTTGGAGCCTCGCGTGGCCTCTTGGGAGCCTTTGGGGGCCTCTTGGGGGCCTTTTGGGGGCCTCTTGGGGCGTCGTGGGCCTCTTGGGGGCCTCTTGGGGGCATCTTGGGGGCCTCTTGGGGCCTCGTGGGGCCTCTTGGGGGCCTCTTGGGATCCTCTTGGGGGCCTCTTCGGGCCGCTTGGGGGCCTCTTGGAGGCCTCTTGGGAGCCTCCTGGGGGCCTCTTGGGGCTATCTTGGGGCCTCTTGCGACCTCCGCAGAAACGCAAAGGAGAGCTGCCCCGTGAGAAGGACAACATGAGCCCAAAATCTTCGTAAAATGAATGGTTGGAGTAGGAGGCAGAGCAGCAGTAGTACGATGAGTAGTAGCAGCAGTAGTTGTAGTAGACTTCGTAGTAGCAGTAGAAGTAGTAGTGGGAGTAGTAATAGTAGGAGTCGTCGTAGTAGTCGTAGTAGTCGTTGTAGTAAATGACTGAGGGCGGCCGTCGTCGAAACCAGCGATCGTTCCCGACCAGCGTTGTTGTCGTTGCCACTCTGGCTTCTAGTATTGGAGTGTGGCTGTGAGCTTCGCTCCGCCTACCCGTAACGCACGCGCCTACTGTGTTTTTTGGCACGAGGTGGCTTGTGTGCGCAAATGCCGCGCGTAGCCCAGCACCGCTACGAGATCTCCTTTTTTGCATCTGATGTGAGTCATATTCTTCTCCATCGCCCCGCGTTCGTGTCAGCAGGTCGTCGTGGCGGTTAGCGCTCGGTGACATGCAGGCACGGCGGTCAGCGCGAGATGTCTCAGAGGCGCGCCACTTTCGAGATTTTCTCGGCACGATCCATCGTCATTGCGACATCAGATCATGGATTCCCTTTCACACCTATACACGCATGTATTCAATACAGAAGCACGCATAAATCAAAGGCGGTCCGACACACATCAAGAATGCACAGAAAGACATGCACAGAAGTTCAACGTTGTCCTCTGCCTCTTCCCAAGAGAGTAAGAGCGGTGCGCCAGTTTTCCTGCGGGTGTTGAGTAGGCACATGTGGAGGTCTGGGAGTCGTCGTTCCAAGTGTCGTCTGCCGCGCTCGCGTGCAGGTGACGCGTGGAGCGTTACGCAACGCGTGGGCTGAAGTGGTTCGCTTTGCCTTCTGGAAAGACGGGACGCAACAGATTTAGGTAGAACGCTCTTCGTAGTCGTGCAGGAGTACAGTGCGCTGAGAGGTCTTGCAGGTATGCAAGAGCTCGGGGCTCTCAACATGACTGTCGGCGTATCCCGTCACAGTCCATGTAGTGGGTCGAGGCTTATCGTGCCTCCGGGTGTCCAGGGGCCTGGGGTCTAGTTCTCTGGCGTAGCAGGTGTTCCGATTGTCAGGATATAGTATTATACACGGTTGTCTTTGGTGCAGTTCCAGGTAACTTCCAAGGTTCCCACAGGGTGAGTCGATCGGGCTTCTCGCGGCGTGAGCAGGTCGGGCTATTGGGGCTAGTGGGAGTCGGTCGGGCCTTTCCGTGTGTGTGAGACGTTCGGGATCGTCCTGCAAGGAGTCGTGACCTCTGGTAGAATTGAAATTGGTCGTTCCGCTCTTCGTCTTCTTCCTCCTTTTCCTTCTCGGAGTTCTTGTCGTGCGGCCACGCAGGTTTTCACGCGCGTGGTTCGGGCCATTGCCGAAGGCTAAGGAGCGCCCAGGAGTGCCCCAGCGCTGTCGTCGCTGTTCCCACTTTGGCTTACAGCATTGCGGTTCGGCTGTGAGCTTAGCTCCGCCCATATGGCCCATGAGCACAAGCCTCTTTCTCCAGGTTTCCTTGCTGTCGGCATGGGGAGGTGCTGGCACGCCCTGATACTTTGGCTTGCATAAGGGGCTCCTTGGAGCGAGGAGGGCGAGGAGTCGGTGATCACACCTCCTTATTGTGGCAAGTTCCGGTCGTCGCCGCACTGCCGTCGCCCAGCATACATGGCGGAGTGTTTGCCGCCAGAGCTAGTTCTGCACATAAGCCGGAACGCCGTCAGAGCACTAGTGTTCACGAAGCAGGCTGTCGCGGTCAAATTCGCTCACATTACAAAGAAGCCGATGCAGGATGGCAGCGGTGACCTCAATTGCATGAGGAAACTCGTCGCTCAGGTAGGCGCGAGTTCGTATTTCCATGTGTGCAGCATGAACCCGTTCACCGACCAAGACGCCCGTTGGCGCGTAGATTTCGTCGGCGACGTTTCAACTGTGAAGCGTCGCATGTCGGGGATGATAAGTACGCTGGAGCGTCGAACATGGGCATCCAGGGCAATGCGCGCAGCGCAGGTTTTTGAGACCCTGCCATTGCTCACCCTCACGTGAGCCCACTTAGTTGGAAGCAGCTTATCGGAGTGGATCGCTCTATGTCGGCACGGCAGCGCCGAGAAATGAGTATGCTATTCGCGTCCGACGCAGTGGACTACGAGCAGTCCTTCCTCTTCGGCGGCATCGTACTTACCCGCAAGAGCTTGCACTGAAGGATTTGGTGTATTTCGCTGTGACGATGGCGCATCTCTCGTGCGACAATTCGGCAGGTTTGTTTGGTACTCCGCGTGGGTGCATTGGGTGAAGTGGTCAAGCTGAGTTCTAGGCGCTAGGTCTCACTGGAATGGATGACAGGGCCACCCAGTCCGACCAGATAATCATCTCGTTCGTATCTCTGCAACATCTGTGCGAAGCAGATGAGCAGTTTTTCCTCGGCGGGTGCGTTTAGAATTCCAGGCGGTCCGCTACGGAATTGCCGAAGGAAGAGCGCTGGTGGTGCGTAGCAGTGATGATGCTCGGGGACCCCGACGGCGGCGGCATGGAAACGTCGAAAGCGGCGACGACGACCACGACCACGGTAGCGACGACGACGATGACCGCTCGACGACGACGACGACGACGACGACCACGACCACGACGACGACGCCGTCGCCGAAGACCACGACGACGACGACGACGATTCGTCGAGGACGTCGCGGAGACAACGACGACGACGACTACAACGTGAACGTCAATGGCGACGCTGACGACGCCGACGCCATTTCGACGACAGGGGGAGCACTCCTGGTAGCGCTTTCATTCTGGAGAGCGAGCGGAACGCTCGCGGCCATCCTTTTTGCGTCTCGATGTGGCAGGGTTGCTGCGGCAGGTGAGATCGGCCATGACCCGTGCGGGCTCGCCGCTGCCTCTCAGGATGATGTTGCACTCCTGGCTCCCTTGGCCTCGCCTTCGTGCCAGCATCGTTGTGGCGTGAACTGCACCCGCCTTGTCGTTGCAGAGTAAGATAGGGAGAAGAAAAAAGAGAAGGGGGAAACATAGTTCACAATAGAAGATATAGAATAGGAACAAGGTTTCCCCGAAGGTTGCAGGTTCAAACAGGCTTCGGAGGGCCTGCCGAGATAATGCCAGCGTTCAGTTCTCTGTGCGTTGCAGATATGTGATTTGTTGTGGTCTCCCATGATGTAAGGTGTGGCGGGCCACTCGTCCTTCCTCGTGTGAGTTTTTTCGGCCCCTTATTGTGTGTGCGCCGTTCGGACCGCTCATGATGTGAGTCGTTTGAGCATTTCGTCTTCGTGTGCTCCGTTCGGGCCCCTCCTTGGGCGTGAGTCGCTTGGGCATCTGTGGTGCGAATCGTTCGGGCTCCCCGTCCTGGTGTGAGTCGTTCGGGGGCTTTCTTGCGTGTGAGACGGTCGGGTTCGTCGTGGCGTGCGTCCTTCGGGCCACTCGTCCTGGCGTGAGTCGCTCGGGCCCCTCCTTGTGTGTGAGTCGTTCGGGTTCGTCGTGGTGTGTGTCGTCGGAGCCCTTCGTCCTGCTGTGAGTCGTTCGGGCCTTTCTGTGTCTGTTCGTCGTTCGGGCGTTTCGTGGTGTGAGAAACATTTGGGATCTTCCTGGTGTGCGTCGTTCGGGGGCTGTCGTTCTGGTGTGAGTCGTGCGGGGTTTCCCTTGTGTGTGAATTGATCGGTCTGCTTGGGTATCAGTAGGTCGGGTTCGTCGTCCTGGTGAGGGTCGTGTGGGAGCTTTCTTGTGTGTGAGTTGTCGGCCCTCCCGTGGTGTGAGTAGTTCGGGCTTCGTGGCCCAGTGGGACTCGTTCGGGCCTCTCCGTGTGCGTGAGTCGTTCGGGATCCTCATGGAGCGAGTCGTTCGGGTCCTTCCTCGTCGTGTGAGTCGTTCGGGCCTCTCCTTGTGTGTGGGTCGTTGGGGTTCCTCGAGGGCTCAGTCGTTCGGGTACCTCGCCACCGTCTCGCACCCTTGCCAGTGAGCCCCATGCGTCTCCATATTCGGTGAATTGCCGAGACTGTGTCGCATTTGCGCGAGGCCCCGGGAGGGTCCGAAGATGTGTCTTGGGATCATGAAGGGCCTCATGAGTGGCCGAAATCCACAGTTGCTCTACAATTGTAGTCGCTGTTGCCATTCTGGCTCACAGCGCTGCGGTGTGGTTGTGAGCTTAGCTCCGCCGATCAGCAACCTTTTCTGCCGTTCAGCTATCTTGCGGTCGGCATGGAGAGGTGCCCGTGCGCCCTTGTAACTCTGTTAGCAACCGGGGCTCCTTGGAGCGAGCAGGAGGAGGGCAAGGACAGCGCGTGCTCAGGACCAATACGCTGGGACGCAAAGGAACTTGAACCAAGAGTACATCAACGTGACGCGCGGGGTGATGAAGACTTGCATGTGGGTCGAGGTGCAACCCTTCGGGCATCCAGGAAAGCCCCGCGAGGCTCGCCATGAGTATGTCGGCGGAGGGTCGAATGACGAGTTTTGCTCCGAGTGCGCGAAGCGCAGGAACGAATATATCTGGGTGAACAACCTGCCGTGGGGCATTCGAAGAACGCTCGAATATAGAAGCGTCGTATCACGACTGCTTTGCGGTTCATCTTCTGCCTGATGCTGTTCGTCGTGTGCAGGATATCGCTTATGATGTGTGGTGGAAGCTGGAGTGGAACCAGATTCCCAACTTGCCAACTCTCGGCCAGGGACGCAGCGACTACAAATCCTTCGATGATGTCCTCGCGCAAGCTGCTGGCGCAGGCACCTCTCTGGCGCAATTCGTGCGCGCGCCTACCAGGTCGCTGCGGGAGTTCGGCCATGGAGCGGCAGCCGAGCGATGGAACGTGCAGGATATGCACGACAAGGCGAAGTGCGATGTGGACGTGATGAATTGGATGCCCGCCTTGAGGTTCGGCCATTTGTTGCTGCCGTGCGCCACCGCAGAGGTGAGCTCCGAAGAGAGCAAAGGCGTGACGCGCCTCTGCTTTCCATTTCTTCATGCTCACGCTGGCCTGGAGGTCGAGAGTGCTATAACAGGACTTTGCAGCCTGGCGTGGTTTCTGTCGTTCGTGCTGGAGAATGATCTCGTGTTGCATGCGCGGGTGAGCAGACAACTACATAAAATGCGGGTTATGGAGGACGATGGGGACCTGTGGTTCATCAAAGCCTGCCAGTCCGGACGCATAGCCCCAGCCATCAAGGAAAAGGGCAAGAGCGTCGTCTACATGTATGTTGGCGGCGGGGCAGTGGACCACGAACAGTCCTTCCTCTTGGGCGGCATCGTAGTTATCTGCAAGAGCTGGAAGTGGGCGGCTTTGGTGTACTCAGCGGTGGGAATTGCGGGTCTCACGTGCAGCAATTCAGTAGGCCCCATTGGAGTCCGCGTTGGTGATTTGCGACGAGACCGAAGCAAGTGAGTCGTCCTGTGAGCTCACTTCTGCGACGCCATCACCCGTTGATGAGTTCCGCCAACTGACAGAGGAGACGTGGGTCTCTGTTGGTAAGCTATGTGACGTTTTCACGGCCGATGTCGAAGCGGAGGGGCGCACTGGGATGAACGAAAGGTCTACGCACGCCGACTTAGTAGGTATCGGGTTAGTAACTCTGCTAGACTCTTTTGAAGCAGGTGTGAAGGCTTTGCTCGACATGAGCGCTTAGATGCCCGGTCTTTCTGCTACGGGAGCTGTTGCGGTGCGTAGCAGTGATGCTCGGTGGAGGACGCCGACGGCGACGACGTTGAAAACGTCGAAGGCGACGACGACTATCACGACCACGACGACGACGCTGACGATGACCGTTCGACGACGACGACGACAATGACGATGAGGACGACGACGACGACGACGACGCCGACGCGGAGAACGACGACGACGACGGCGCCGACCCGACGACGACGTCGTCTAGACAACGACGACGACAACGGCATGGAGGACGTGAATGGCGACGCCGACGACGCCGACGCCACGGCGACGACAGGAGGCGCACTCCTCGTAGCTTCTTCACTCTGGAGACCGAGCGGAACGCTCGCGCTCATATTTGTTTTTCTCTCGCTGCGGCGCCGTTGCCGGAGTAGATGACATCGTCCATCATGTTGATTGCCTCGACATTTTTTCTCGCGATGCATCTTGCACTCCCTCGCCCATTGGCCCCTCTTTCGTGGCAGCAGCGATCTTTCGGCCAAAGCCCGAGGACATGCAGACGCGGTTGCCACCGCGGCATGCCCCAGACACGCGCCACTGTCGAGCTTTTATGTTGACGAGTGCGCTCTTTTTAACCAAATTAGGGCGCCCTGCTCTGTGCAGCACACACGTGTACTTACATACAGAACACATTCGCAAAACACACACACATACACAATGACAAATAAACATACACACGCGGACAGTGTGCGAAGCTTTCCCCTCGCTGCCAAAGGTGTGAGAGATCGGGCGTTTTTTCCTTGGACGTCGATCGGGTCCTTGCCAGGCCTGGAAGTCGAACGTCCGATGATTCGCCCACTGGCTGAACTGCACCCGCTTTGCCCAAGAAAGAACAGGAAAAAAAAGCAGGGGGAAGGCCTCCCCTAAGCTTGCAGGGTTAGAGTGCCCAGGGGATTGCCCCCAGAGACCATGCACCAGTTCGGTTCTGTGTGCGTTGCAGCTATGTGACTCGTTCCGGCTTCTCGTGGTGTGAGTCGATGTGGCCACTCGTCCTTCCTTGTGTGAGGGTTCCGGGCTCCTCATTGTGTGTCGGTCGTTCGTGTCTTTCGTGGTGTTAGTCGTTCGGGCTTTTTTTCCTTGTGTGCGTTGTTGGGGCCTCTCCTTCTTTGTGAGTCGTTCGGGCTCCTCACCGTGTGTTTCGGTCGGGCCCCTCGTTCTGGTGTGAGTCGTTTGGGCGCCTCCTTGCGTGTGAGTCGTTCGGGCTCCTCGTGGTGCGAGTCGTTTGGGTCCTTCATCCTGCTGTGAGTTGCTGGGGCCGTTCTTTGTTTGTAACTCGTTCGGGCTCATCGAGGTGTGAGTCGTTGGCGCCTCTCGCTCTGGTGTTAGTCGTTCGGGCTCCCCTTTGCGTGTGGACACGAGAGCGCTGAGCCAGCGCATCGTGCACGTCGGTGACATGGCAAATTCTATTCACCCCGTTAGTGAGCTCCAGGTGTCTCCATGCAGTCGAGGTCTGTGCATGAATGCGCGTAGCTCTGCTCTCCGCCCACAAGCTACCAGAGATCATTCCCGAACCCAGCATCCACAGGGGAAGCCTTGGAAAGTTCAACTGAGCTTTCTGATAACCGCGCTGATGCCAGGTGTCTTTCGAGTTCCGATCGCGTCTACTAATCGCGTTGGATCTGGGGATGGTGCTCGCGCTGTTTTCTTGGAGTCGCGATCAGGAATTCGGGTGCACAAGGGTGCGTGACAAAGGCTAGGGTTCAGTATGGCTTGGCCATCGGAGGGCCGAAGGGTTTGCAATTCCCCGGCGGTTCTCCGTAGCCGCAGTCTGTGTACCGAGGTTCGGTTTATCGACCAGCCTTCGGCCATCCCGTCACAGTTTATCTACTGGCCTCTGGCTTATCGTGCCACAGTCCCAGAGTCCCCCAGGAGGTCCGAAGCGGTTCCTCCAAGGCCCCCATGACACTCCGAGAAGCCCCTAGGGCCAGCAAGAGGCTCACCAGACGCTCCCAGAGGGAACGAGGTGCCCGAAAGCCTCATGTTCCGAGGAGCCCGAACGACTCACACCAGGACGAATGGCCCGAAGCACTCACATTACGAGAAGCCCGAACGACTCCCATCAGAAAGAAGGGCTCGCACGACTCACACCAGGACGAAGAGCCCGAACGACTCGCACCACGAGGAGCGCGACCGACTCCCACCACGACGAGAGCTCCGAATGACACATTCCACGAGGACCCCGAACGACTCACACCAGGACGAGGGTCCCGAACACCTCACACCACGAAGAGCCCAAACGATTCACACCAGAAGGAAGGGCCCTAATGACTCACAGCAGGACGAAGCGCTCGAACGACGCACACCACGAGGAGCCCGAACGACTCACACCTCGAGGAGTCCGAACGACTCCCACCACGACGAGAGCTCCGAAAGACTCGCAACACGAGGACTCCGAACGCCTCACTCCAGGACGAGGAGCCCGAACGACTCACACCACGAGGAGCCCGAACGATTCCCACCACGACGAGAGCCCCGAAAGACTCGCAACACGGGGGCCCCGAACGACTCACTCCAGGACGAGGATCCCGAACGTCTCACATCACGAAGAGCCCGAACGACTCACCCCTGAAGGAGGGGTTCCGGACGACTCGCAGCAGGACGAGGCGCTCGAACGACACACCACGAGGAGCCCGAACGACTCACCCCACGAGGAGCTTGAACGACTCTCACTATGTCGAGGACCCTGAACGACTCACAGCACGAGGAGCCTCAGATGGGGCCAGGATTTCACTCAGGATCTCAGGAGAGCTCCAAATATACATCTCCTGCACTTTTGTGGTTGTTGGTGCCATTCTGGCTCAGAGTAATGAAGCGTGGCTGCGAGCTTAGCTCGGCCAGCAGCAATCGCTGCTGCCTACGAGCAATCTGTCAGTGTTTGTGAGTTCTTTCCGGCCATCACTTGCGCTGTGAGCTTAGCTCCGCACGGACGCTCTTCCTTCCAACATCCTTGAGCGGTGGGCATGGAAATAGTGGTGTGAGCTATGTCTGGGGAGTGCGAGGGCCCACCGTGGCGGTGCAGAATATGCAGCATGGATTTCGGAACGCGAAAGAGCAAGTATGACATCCACATGTCTGGGCGCTACCATGCTCGCCAAGTCCGCCAGCAGTCCGGTCTACGGGAGCGGAAGGGCAATATCTTGCGCCGAATGACCAACGTCAGAAGTGCTAGCTTCGTCTCGTGGCTGGAAAGCACCACCAGGCGCAGCCAGCAGGCGATTCGGAACGGCGACGGGGTCGTCGACTTCATCCCGTTCGGCGTGTCGTGTCTCGTCACTCGTGATGTACAGGCAATCATCTGTCAGCTGCGGCGCCTGAGGACCCATGGTGCAGCCCTTTTGGCTGCTGTTGGCGCTGCTTGCTTGCTCTGGACGGACGCATGGGTGCAGGCCGTGGGCATTTCCCTCACGACCGCATCCTACCGCGGCGATCTGGTGAGGAGGCTCTTGCAAACGCGCGCGGATGTTGCGCAGGTACGAACCCCAGCATTCGCGTTTGCCGTGGGCGGTCGCTTCTCACAGGCACCAGGCGCATGCTCGGCGCAAAGCTCGACGGCTTGCATCCTTAGTGCTTGGCGTTGCACGCCGAGCTCCAGGGGCGCACGCTCTACTTCAAGAAGGCAACGCCTCGAGCGCCATGGATGCCTTGTGCGGGGCTGGCCTGCCCATCGGGGGATACACCGCTAAATTCATGCCGGTGTTGTTGTCGCAACTGGGGCTGGCGCAGTGGGCGACAGTTGCGACCCTCTACGGGCTTGGCGGCTCTTCGCCTGCTCGTGGGTCGCAGCGTGACTTTGGCTGGGGCTGACACGGCGCTGGTGCTGCTGTCGCAGAGCATCCGTGCAGATTGGGCCGGGCCGCCGCGGCTGCCCCCGTTCGAGATGCTGGACCTGGAATCGCAGCTCTGTGCGTGGCATTCTGCGGACTGCGCAGCTGCGAACAGCTGTCAGTACCGAGGCATGCGTGGTGCACTCCAGCTGGTGCAGTAAAGTGTTTGATTGTGTCGGCTCTGTGCACGTTTTTCACTGCAGCGGCAGGGCCACAGTAGGGAGCGCAATGCGCAGACCATGGGTTCGTTGCCATAGCGCGCGTTTGCATCCAGTGCGCGGTTGGAACATAGCCACCCACAATAGTTGCATTCATCGCGCTTCCTTTTGTTTACTCACCCTTCCGTTCATCGGCATGGCACGTGAGATTTTGGTAGAGCGCTCAGCGGGAAGATGTCATGTCATGGGCGCAGTGCGCGCCCGCGCCTGAGGGAGGGGGGTGGGCATGGAAGGTCATGAACGAGGGGGTCCAATCAGCTGACGCATGGCTTTTTTCGGAACGCGTTCCTGTTTGGATGAGATGGCGGGAGAGGTACTCTAGGGGAAGCCTCTGGGGGTCATCCAGGGGAAGACATTTGGTCGTTCTCGATTGGCAGAGGCTCCAAGGAGGCCGCTGGGGGAAAGACGGAGGTCCGCAGCGGCCGCGTGATGGTCCAAGAGGCTCCCAAGACAAAACACGAAATCAGCAAGGCGTTTAGGATTGGGCAAAGTCCTTCTTCCCTGCACCTCAGGCGTCGCCGTTGCCATCCTGTGTCATAGTATTACACAATGTGGCTGTGAGTTTCACGTGCCTACATGCCATCGCTTCCGCCTTACCATGTACCCAGTCGGAGCTCGGCAGGAGCAATGGCTCGAGGGGGCAGCACTAATTGAAGTTCTCTTGTGTTTTGATCGATGTCCTCCAAGCTAGCCCCGATAAGCGCCGAGGAGGCACCAAGAGGGCCCAAGAGTGTCCGAAGATGGCTCTCGCGAGGCTCCACAGGTTCATGGGAAGTTGTGGTAGTAGTAATAAGTAGTGGTAGTGGTAGTAGTAGTAGTAGTAGTAGTAGTAGTAGTAGTAGCAGCAGTAGTAGTAGTAGTAGTAGTAGTAGTAGTAGTAGTAGTAGTAGTAGTAGTAGTTCTAGTAGTAGTAGGACAAATCGTAGTACGAGTAGATCTCGTAGTAGTCGTAAACATAGTTGTAGTTGTAGTAGTACGAGATGATGTAGTCAAACGAGTATGAGTAGTAGTAGTAGTAGTAGTAGTAGTAGTAGTAGTAGTAGTAGTAGTAGTAGTAGTAGTAGTAGTAGTAGTAGTAGTAGTAGTAGTAGTACAAGTAGTAGTACGCGTAGGGGAAAAGTAGTAGTAGATGTCTTTTTGAAGCTGCTCGGAGGCCTCTTGGGGCGTCTTCGGCGCCTCTTGGGGCCTCTTGGGGACCTCTTGGGGGTATCTGTGGGGCCTCATGGAGGCCTCGTGGTGCCTCCTGGGGGCCTCTTGTGTGCCATCTGGGGACCTCTTGGGGCCATATGGTGGACCTCTAGGGGCCCTCTTGGGGGGCTTATATGAGCGCTGCCTTCTCCTGGTGTGACTCGTTCGGGCTCCTCGTGTTGTGAGTCGTTCGAGACCCGCGTCGTGGTGCGAGTCGTTCGGGCTCCTCGTGGTGTGAGTCGGTCGGGCGCCTCGTCCTGGTATGAGTCGTTCGGGCCCCTCCTTGCGGTGTGAGTCGTTCGGGCTCTTCGTGGTGTGAGTCGTTCGGGCCCCTCGTCCTGGTGTGAGTCGTTCGGGCTCCTCGTGGGGCCTCTTGGGGGCCTCTTGGGGGCGTCTTGGGGCCTCTTGGGGGCCTCTTGGGGACCTCTTCGGGGTATCTTTGGGGCCTCATGGAGGCGTCGTGGTGCCTCCTGGGGACCTCTTGTGGGCCATCTGGGGACCTCTTGGGGCCATATGGTGGACCTCTGGGGGCCCTCTTGGGGGGCTTGTATGAGCGCTGCCCCTCCTCCTGGTGTGACTCGTTCGGGCTCCTCGTGGTGTGAGTCGTTCGAGGCCCGCGTCGTGGTGTGAGTCGTTCGGGCTCCTCGTGGTGTGAATGGGTCGGGCGCCTCGTCCTGGTGTGAGTCGTTCGAGGCCCGCGTCGTGGTGTGAGTCGTTCGGGCTCCTCGTGGTGTGAATGGGTCGGGCGCCTCGTCCTGGTATGAGTCGTTCGGGCTCCTCCTTGTGGTGTGAGTCGTTCGGGCTCTTCGTGGTGTGAGTCGTTCGGGCCCCTCCTCCTGGTGTGAGTAGTTCGGGTCCCCCCTCCTGGTCAGAGTCGTTCGGGCCCCTCCTCGATGTGTGAGTCGTTCGGCGAGGGGCCCGAACGACTCACACAAGGAAGGGCCCGAACGACTCACACCAGGGCGAGGGGCCCCAACGACGCACACCACATGCATTCTGGTCCAGGACGTCGCCGTCGTGTGAGTCGACACAGCCGGTTACGTGTAGGACTCGAGGACGACCGCCTTCTGTCTTGCCTCCCATCACCTTCTCTCCCTCCTCCTCTTCCTCCCCTTCGGCTCTTAGTCGTAGTAGTAGAAGTAGTACCAGTAGGATCAGTTGTACTACTGGTAGTGGTAGTAGCAGTAGTAGTAGTAGTAGTAGTAGTAGTAGTAGTAGTAGTAGTAGTAGTAGTAGTAGTAGTAGTAGTAGTAGTAGTAGTAGTAGTAGTAGTAGTAGTAGTAGTAGTAGTAGTAGTAGTAGTAGTAGTAGTAGTAGTAGTAGTAGTAGTAGTAGTAGTAGTAGTAGTAGTAGTAGTAGTAGTAGTAGTAGTAGTAGTAGTAGTAGTAGTAGTAGTAGTAGTAGTAGTAGTAGTAGTAGTAGTAGTCGTAGTACGTAGTAGTAGTAGTAGTAGTAGTAGTAGTAGTAGTAGTAGTAGTAGTAGTAGTAGTAGTAGTAGTAGTAGTAGGTAGTAGTAGTAGTAGTAGTAGTAGTAGTAGTAGTAGTAGTAGTAGTAGGTAGTAGTAGTAGTAGTAGTAGTAGTAGTCGTAGTAGTAGTAGTAGTCGTAGTCGTAGTGGTAGTAGTAGTAGTAGTAGTAGTAGTAGTAGTAGTAGTAGTAGTTGTTGTAGTAGTACTCGTAGTAGTGACAGTAGTAGTAGTAGTAGTAGTAGTAGTAGTAGTAGTAGTAGTCGTCGTCGTAGTACTAAAAGTAGTAGTAGTAGTAGAAGTAGTAGTACTAGTAGTAGTAGGAGTAATAGTAGTAGTAGTAGTAGTAGTAGTAGTAGTAGTAGTAGTAGTAGTAGTGGTTTTTTCCAGTATGTAGTGAAACGAGTATGAGTAGTAGTAGAAGTACAAGTAGTAGTAATCGTATGGGAAAGAGTAGTAGTAGTAGTAGTAGTAGTAGTAGTAGTAGTAGTAGTAGTAGTAGTAGTAGTAGTAGTAGTAGTAGTAGTAGATGTCTTTTGGAAGCTGCTCGGAGGCCTCTTGGGGCGTCTTCGGCGCCTCTTGGGGCCTCTTGGGGACCTCTTGGGGGTATATTGTAGTGGCCTTCGGCCAGTGCCGCCGATCCGGGTCGCTCGGGGTTATTCTCCAGACGCAGAAATTATGGGCGCACACTCAAACGCACACACACAGTCACACCACTTAACCTGCGCCGCAGACATGCGCACACAGCATCACCCACACACACATACTAGTTGGGAAACGCTCCTGTAGTACTAGTAGTAGTATTAGTAGTAGTAGTAGTAGTAGTAGTAGTAGCAGTAGTAGTAGTAGTAGTAGTAGTAGTAGTGGTAGTAGTAGTAGTAGTAGTGGTTGTGGTAGTAGTGGTAGTAGTAGTAGAGGCCTCGTTCCGCGGCTTCTCTCGACTTCCCGCGGTCTCTCTCAAGTTTCGAGCACGCGGTGAGTTTCACGATATATGTGTGTGTATGTACGCGTGCATGCATGTATGCATGCATTGATCATGTGTGCCTGTGTGTAGGTACGTATGTATGTATGTATGCTTGTGCGCGTATGTATGTATTTAGTTTGTATGTATGTTTGTATGTGTGTATGATAATATGTGTGTATGTGTGTGAATGTAAGTATGTATGTCTGGAAGATTGTTTTTCTATGTATGCAAATGTGTTTAAATGTAGGTATGTATGCATGTGTGTATGGATGTGCGTTTGAAGAGCGAGGATGTTTCAAAGAAGAGGCACTCGGTGACGCGATCGTTGAGGGATAGGAGTGAGGTCGCAGAGGAGGAGGAGGAGAATGAGGAAGAGGCGATAACTTGAAGGAAAACGATGAGACGGAGGACATCCTGCCGGTGGCGCCCTGGGCGGTGCCGCGGAAGAAACCGGGGGCCTGCCGGAGGCAGTCTGGAGGCCTCTGGGGAGCTGTTTTGGGGCCTCTTGGAACCTCTTTTGGGCCTCTTGTGGGCTTCTTGGGGCCCCTTGGGGGTCTCTTGGGGCCTCCTGGGGGCCTCTTGGGGCGGAAAGCTCGGTTCTTTCGGTTCGTGGTCCCCCTCTTGGGCCCCTCTTGGGGCTCTCTTGGGGCCTTCTTGGGCTGTCCAGAGGCCCTCTTGGGCCGTCTTGGGGCCCTCTTGGGCCGTCTTGGGGCTCTCTTGGGCCGTGTTGGAAGCATCGTGGGCCGTCTTGGGACGGACTTGGGGGCCTCTTGGGCCGTCTTCGAGCGTCGGACGCCCGAAAAGGCAAGAACGCTAAAAACCCTGAGAAAACCAATGAAAATCAACGATTCTGGCCTCTTGGGGCCCTCTTGGGAGGCCTCTTGGAAGCTTCTTGGGGCGTCTTGGAGACACCTTGGGCCGTCTGGAGGCCATCTCGGGCGTCTTGGAGCGATTTTTCGGCGACTCGGGGCCCTCTTGGAACCCCTTGGGGGTCTCTTGGGCCCCCCCCCTCCTCCAAAGCGCCGGAAAAAGCGGAGCATGGCGCCCCCCCCCCCCCTATCTTCCACTCCCCCGGAGCGGCCCCCCCGGAGCGGCCCCGGGGTTCGCCGGAAACTCGCACCCCCCCCCCCCCCCCCACCCCCCCTTCCCCGGCAGAGCCACCCCGGCGACCCCCCCAGAGGCTGAAGCTCAGCCTCGAGGCTGTAGCTGAGACTCCTTGAAACTCACACGCCGGATCGGCGGATTTGGGGCCCCATGGAGGCGTAGTGGTGCCTCCTGGGGACCTCTTGTGGGCCATCTGGGGACCTCTTGGGGCCATATGGTGGACCTCTGGGGGCCCTCTTGGGGGGCTTGTATGAGCGCTGCCCCTCCTCCTGGTGTGACTCGTTCGGGCTCCTCGTGGTGTGAGTCGTTCGAGGCCCGCGTCGTGGTGTGAGTCGTTCGGGCTCCTCGTGGTGTGAATGGGTCGGGCGCCTCGTCCTGGTATGAGTCGTTCGGGCTCCTCCTTGTGGTGTGAGTCGTTCGGGCTCTTCGTGGTGTGAGTCGTTCGGACCCCTCGTCCTGGTGTGAGTCGTTCGGGCTCCTCGTGGTGCCTCTTGGGGGCCTCTTGGGGGCCTCTTGGGGCCTCTTGGGGGCCTCTTGGGGGCCTCTTGGGGGCCTCTTGGGGGCCTCTTGGGGGCTCTTGGGCCTCTTGGGGGCCTCTTGGGGGCCTGTTGGGAGCCTCTGGGGGCCTCTTGGGGGCCTCTTGGGGGCCTCTTGGAGGCCTCTTGGGAGCCTCCTGGGGGCATCTTGGAGCCTCTTGGGGGCCTCTTGCGACCTCCGCAGAAGCGCAAATGAGCGCTACCCCCTGAGAAGGACAAGATAAGCCCAAAACCTTCGTAAAATCAACGATTTTGAGAACAAGGAAGAGGAGCGCTGCCCCCTCAGAAGGCCAAAATGGGGCCGAAACCGTAGTAACATCAATGATTTTTGCTTCACAGAAGAGGAGAGGGTTCTATGAGCGTCCCCCCGTCGGGGGCAGAATCCTCGTGAGGGGTGTCGTTTTTCTGCCCTCCCAGGAGTCGAAAAAGACCCCTCTGACCACCCGCGGCCCGCCCTCTCCAGACCCAGGGGGAGGGGGTAGGGGGAGGGGTAAACCCCTCCCCGAAGGGGAAGAAGGGGGTTGGGGGGTTGAGAACAGAGAAAGCTCGCTAAACCACTCACGCCCAAAGGGCTGGTGGGATTAGACCATGCGGGCCACTCGCGCCCGTCGGCCGCGTGCGCATGTCGATACCGTCCAAATCTTTAATCATCGTCATCATCATCGCCCGTACCGCTACCATCATCATGGTGTCAGCCGTTGTCGACGTCGCCATCGTACCGCGCCTGCGGCCTGCGAGACGGCTGGAAAGTCCCAAGCGCTCAGCGCCACCGCGGCCGCGTCGGTCGCGCAAAACTAGCTCGCCGCTCTGCGCGCGAGACTGCGCGCGCCAGCGCGGCCGCAACGACTTGCCGGCCAGTCATCACAATCGCCGCCGCATGGCTTCTGCAAACCAAGGGGGGTGGGCGGGATGACTGCGCGACAAGTGGAGATGACAATTTCAAGTTCTGCTAGATGAGTTGCACCACCTAATTACAGCAAGTAGCATGGTAGAATACATTGTTTGAGTTTCGCGCTGGTCAACATTGTACTATAGGGATCTCCACAACTGAGGTTATGTGTATCCTGTTGTAGTGTCGTAGTGCATGTCTTTGGCGTTTGTGATTGACGCATGTTACTGTTGTGTGTTGTTGACGTGTGGCGTTGATGTCAGCTCTTGGCGGCTGATCTGTATCAGCGTTTCTGGATCTTGATGCTGGCGCCTGCCTTCGAAATATGTCCACGGTGCCTGCAACGAGCGCCGGTTAGTATTATAGTTTAGTGGTCGGTGCATGTTGCTGGTGACTGTTTTTGGCGATTCGTGTTGGCCGTGTGTCTCGACGATTGGTCTTGGAGTATGTGTGTGTGCGTGCCAGGTATTGTTGTGCTTGGGGTGTCGTGTCTTGAAGCGTAGTTCCGTTTAAAGTATTGGTGTTTGTTCTTGACGCCGGATAGTTATGTTTTTGGTGCATGTGACATGTGCTTAGTGCCGTGTCTTGATGCCTGTCGTAGATAAATTCCATTTGTGCATGCTAGTGGTGCGTGCTCTTGGTGACTGTGGTTGATGTGTGTTGTTGGTGTACGTCCTTGACAACAGCACATGCGACATGATTGCGGGTGCGCACGCCGCCTGCCTTCCTGACCACCCCGCCGTCATTCTGTATTGTTTTCGGGGCGTGGATGGCGGGGAGGGTGTCGACATCGGGCCCAGTGGGTCTCACAAACGTTCGCGCACCTGGTGCATTCTTTGCGCGCCGAAAACACGGCGCACCTGACGCGCCTGACGCACGTGAAGCTCGTCGGACACTTGACGCACTTGGCGCATCTGGCAACCAAGGTGCACCTGCGCACCCGAGGGGCACCTGCTGCCCGTGTCGCACCCTGTGACTGCAGCGCGCCCAGCTTAGGTCCCTCCTGGCTGCCCATCGGTTGGCGACCGCTGTCAGTGGTGCGTCCCGTGTGCAACCTGTGTGGCAGGAGGGCGAATGGGAGTGAACGGGACGGCGTTCTTGCTGGGAGTTTCGCTCATCCCGCTCACGCTCCCACTACCTGTCTCCCTCAACCCCCGCCCATCCCCCAACCCCTCAGATCGACCGAGAAACAGCTTGAACAAGAAACATCAGCTCATAAGCTCGGCCAAGGTCGTCGCCGGCGCCCCTGACGCGGGCAAGACCACGCTGTTGCGTGAGGCCTTCGGCCTCGGAAATCTCGCCGCGGGGCTGAGCCCTGAGATGCGTACAGAGCAGGCGTGCGCCCGCCACCAATGGGGAGGCGGAGGAGTTGTCAGTTATTGGAGAAGGACGTGGAGAAGATGGAGGCAGATAGTGATAAGGGCTTCGAGAGGAAGTGTGGTTAGGAGGAGGATGGCAATGGGCAGAAGTTGGAAGATGGAGAGAGGAGGACGGAGGATGGATGAAGGATGGCTGGGGATTGGAATCGGATGAGGGGTTGATTACTAACTATGCTGACGAGGATGAGGGTGATAATGAGGATCAGGATCAGGATGACGATGAGGATGAGGAGTAGGAGGAGGAGGAGGAGGAGAATTCCGTAGCCATTTTGGCTCAAGTACGTAGCTATTGGCTCAAGGACTTGGTCTTAGTGGCGAGGGGGAGGTTTGCGGCCCCCACCGCTCCCCTGGCCCGTCCAGGCACATCATCATAAAGTACCTGTTGAGTTTCTCGCTCACGCTCCAGGTCATAGTGCGGCTTTCTTGTGCGCGCTTGCGGGGCCTCGGTGGCCCATCCAGGCATGGGCGGAGGCGCTGCGGGTGGACGGGAGAAGGAAAGACAGGACTGGTACTGCAAGGATTGCGTCTGCAGTTGGGGTCCAAACAACGGGAAGAAGGTTTGCAAGTTTGCGGTTCACTTGCATTGTGTGCAATGCAAGATGCACAAAGGTAGCGTGTTCGGCGGCACCCGCACCACCATGGGCGCTGCTCCATCACACTCGGCTCGAACAGGTGGGTTCCGCCCTTCGGAGCCATTGGCCCAGGAACGGTACCACAAGCTGGAGCAGCAGGTGGCCCAGCTGCAAGAACAACTTCGTCAGCGTGGAGTCCCTGTGCGTGACGCCCCCAACGATGACGACGTGGCCATGGATGGCAACTCTAACGGTGCTGGCGGTGCTTTTGGTATTATTGGCACAAGTGTGGAGGTGGAACACCGCCTCAAGGCCGTCGAAAAGAAGTTACAACGGGTGCTTGAGCAGTTGGTTAAGCAGGTACCCGAGTTGGCTGATGTGCGGGAGAAGATGCTGGAGCAAAAAGAAGAGTTGGTCTTGCAGCGGCGTGCAGCCAAACCCGCTGGTGCGCAATTTGCGGAAGTCAATCGCAACATTCATCCGCCATACCAGAAAATTACCAAAGCTGAGGGTGCCGTGGCGCACAAGCGGGACAAAGCTCAGAAGCTGCAGGAAGAGACCAAGTCCGAGGAGAACCAGATCCAGGAGCTACGTGTGCAGATGGTTTCGCTTGAGAGCCAGCGCCTCGAGCTGGCCAAGAAGCCGATCGTCCCTCCTGCCTCGGGCGAACCCTTGGTTACTTCGGCCGGGCCTTTCAGCGTCGAGGCGCTGGGCGAGATCTGTAAGAAACATGGCGTGAAGTCCGAGCTCCTGGACAAGATCATCCAAGCTGGAAGAAATCCGGCGCCCCTCCTCTTCCCTTCCTTTTCCACTCCTCCCCCTCCTCCGCTTCTCCTCCTCTCCCCTGCTCGTTCTTCTCATCCGAGCCCCCTCCTTGGCGTTTCTCCTCGTCCTGGCTTGGTTCTGCTCGTTCTTCCCCCCCTCTTCCATTGCGTCTCCCTGACGTTTTCCGTTCTGCCGGACCCGAGTGCTACAAACAGGCGCCCTCGGCCAGAAGTGATCGGGCACATTCCGAGCCATGCGGCATGCGACATGCAGCACTGCTCACACCCGACGAACGTTCACACCATCGATGAAGCATCGTTAACATCAAGCTGAAACCCAATGTTAGCAGCACCTACGCGTAGAACGGGCACACTCTGTCATGACAAGCAGGGGAGGCGCCCCTGGTTCACCTAGGTGTCTTCTCAGGGGGGCGCCCCGCTTCCCATGTATGTCTATCGTAGTTGTCGCCTCTTACATCGTATATCTGTCTGCTTACATTGATGTGCATGTCGCCTTCGCTCCCTGGTTTCAGACGGTCCTGTTGGCGTTCAACGACAGTCCGCGACGACAGCGACAACGGCGGCCGACGCTCCGATCGACCGCCCAACGGCCACCCCCACACCACAGCAATTCTCCGACACGCTCCGCAACGGCATTCCACACAAACTCCGACACGATCAAAAAAACAGCGACCTGCAGAGACCCTGCAGCCATCGCTGCGGCTGCCGCGCGAACCGCGTGGACGGGGACCCTGGGCGCGCGCGCACACGGGCCGAAACTGGCTACGGAATAGGCGCAGAGGATGGGCGGCCTCACTACGCACCGAGGATGTCGTCCTTCCTCACAACTTCCGCCCTTGGGAAGGAATGGGCCTACCTGGCGCCGAATGAACACACCACGAGCCAATTCTTGAACCAAAAAACACGCTGTCGAATGGCACCGCGCAGTGCCACCTCTGTGCACGCATGCCTGCCCATGTTATGTACGCGTGTGTGTACAATATAAGATTGCATGTGTATATGTATATATACATATATGTATATCTATATATATATATATATATATATATTAGCATTGAATATATACACACGTAACATATGAAGATTCGCGCGACGGCTGGTTCGCCAGCTGCTGAGGGTGGGCCTGGTGCGAGGCCGCAGCAGCCGGCGGCGGTTTGTCGCGGCGACATGGGGGGCTCCACCGAACACGATACTCACAGCAACACCGCTCCTCAGACTGCAAAGCGTTGGGTTTCTTGTCGCGTGGCTGGAGGAGAAGGATCGCGATCCCTCTGAGCGTGCTCCGTGTGCCAGCAGTCTAGTGACAATGGAGGTCCTGACTATGTCGACGGTGACGGCTGCGACACAGTGCACAAATAAGACCACGCGCGAGATAGCGAGAGACAGATTGTTAGTGCTGCAAGGAACCCCCTCCCAGGGTTTACCAGGAGTCCCAAGGGGTCGGCGGTGCGGCGTAAGCCCATGAATAGTAATGGGAGTAGTAGTAGTAGTCGTAAAAGGAGTAGTATGAGTAGTCGTCGTAGTAGTAGTAGTAGTAGTAGTAGTAGTAGTAGTAGTAGTAGTAGTAGTAGTAGTAGTAGTAGTAGTAGTAGTAGTAGTAGTAGTAGTAGTAGTAGTAGTAGTAGTAGTAGTAGTAGTAGTAGTAGTAGTAGTAGTAGTAGTAGTAGTAGTAGTAGTAGTAGTAGTAGTAGTAGTAGTAGTAGTAGTAGTAGTAGTAGTAGTAGTAGTAGTAGTAGTAGTAGTAGTAGTAGTAGTAGTAGTAGTAGTAGTAGTAGTAGTAGTAGTAGTAGTAGTAGTCGTAGTAGTCGAAGTAATAGTAAGAGAAATAGTTTCACTAAAAGCATTGGTATTAGTAGTGGTAGTGGTAGTAGTAGTAGTAGTAGTAGTAGTAGTAGTAGTAGTAGTAGCGCTCGTAATATTAGTATTACTAGTAATTCGAATCATAATAATATTAGCCGTAGTAGCAGCAGTAGTAGTCGTAGTAATAAGCGTCGTCATAATATTAATAGTAGTCGTAAAGGTAAACCAATGTTGGATGTATAATCCTCTACTCAACATCAGAAAATCGCAACTTCGATTCGCATCTTCCCTCGGAATACGAAGGCGATAATGCCATTATTCGACCTCGCCGGCCCTCTCCCCCGACCAACCCCCAGCATAATGAAAAATTAGAGGCTGAGGGGGAGGGATGCTTTATTCTCGGGGTACGGGGCTACCGTGAGCAAACGTCCACATACTAACAATGGTGATGCCTGAGAGGGCTTCGCGTAGGACAGTCTGGGCAAAGATTCGGCGGCTGGGCCTCCTGACGTCCTCCTGGGTCCCCAGGAAAGCCTCCATTAATACATTATGAGGGGCCTACCTGGCTTCCCGGAGGACCTCTTGGAAGCATTCTGCATTTCTCGGGCGCAGCTTCTACTTAACCTTGGGGAGATATGATCGATCCCCCCAGTGCTATCGATGCCACCGAAAATCTCACGTAATTCTGGAAGGGGGGACACCACCGAGATAATTCACCCCGTGATATGCTAGCACTTCAAATAAGTTCAATAAGCGCGGGCTCGAGCGCAGCACAATTTACGAGGGATGCGTCAGCAACCTGGGGGAATCCGCAAGAATCCTTTCAATAATCCTTCAGGAATCATTTTTGGACCCTTTCAAAAACTTCAAGCATCCCCCAGAGTCTAGAAGGCTCACAGAAAGCATGGAGGAAATCTGGAGGAATCTTCAGGAAACCCAGCAAAACACTCAGGAGTCGGCAGAAAACCTGCAGGAAGCCTCGGGAGTTTTTCGGGAACCCCGCAGGGTTCCTCAGGACTCAGGAATCTGTAGGAATCCTGAAACATCTGTTGGAATCCTGAGGAACCCTAACAGCGCCCGCGCTCCTAAGGCCACGATCCTTTGTAACTTGCGCGGCGCCCGTGCTCCGAAGGCCACGATCCTTTGTGAATAACGGTGCCGCACTTTGTAAATTACGCTGCGCCCGCGCTCCCAGGGACAGGATCAGAGAACATTACGTTGCGTCCGCGTTCCCAGGGCCAGGTTCCCTCGTACATTACGTGGCGTCCGCGTTCCCAGCGCCACGATCCCTTGAATATTGCGCTGTGTCCGCCCCCCCCCTCCCCCCAGGACCATGATCTATAGTAAATTACGCTCTGCCCCGCCCATCCTGGGCAAGGACCCCTAATAAATTACGCTGCGTCCGCGCTCCCAAGACCAATATCCATCATACATTACGCGGCGTCCGCGCTCCCATGGCCACGGTCCCTGGTAAGTAACATTGCGTCCGCACTCCCTGAACCACCCACGCATCCTGGGGCGCCGAATCCAATCAACCGCTGCAACGCAAGCCTTTCGCTCGAGACATCCTGGATAATTCTGCGCGCAGGACGCACCAGGACGCCTTGAGGAATTCTTGAAGAACCCTCAGGAATCTTCCAGGAGTCGCCAGCAAACCTTCATGAACCGTCAGGACTCCGACGGGAACCCTAGAGGAATCCATTGGAATCTGTGCCATTCCTGAAGAAGCCCTTGGAGACCGAAAAATCAAACGGATAACCAAGGAACACCTTGAAACCCCAACAAATCTGTGAGCAACCTGCATGAATCCAAAAGAATCCGGAGGCATCCTCCGGGACCCCTTTGGAATGCGCTCGTTAACGCCGTGACCAATCAATTCATTTGTGGTGGGCAGCGAATTTTCAAGAGTCTTCGAATATCTTTTGGAAAAACAACAGGAAGCCCCCGGAATCCTTCAAAAACGCCGCAAGAATCTCCCGGAACCTTTCAGGAATCGGCAAGCATCCCCAGGAACCCGCCAAGAATGACTCTGGATTCCATAAGAATTTCCAAAAACCCGCAGCAGAGAATCTTCAGGAATCCTCAAGGATCCTCGCAAATCGTCAAGGAATCTGCAAACATCCGTTGTGAATATTCGGTGGAATCCGGCAGGAACCCTCAGGAATCCTTCAGACATCCTGCAAGAACCTGTAAGGATCTTTCAGGAGCCTGCTGGAGTCATCCCAAATCCATGTCCCTGAAAAATCTTCAGGAGTCCGCAGTAGGAAACCTGAAGAACCCGGCGAATCCCCACGAAACGTCCAACGATTTGCGCGAACAGTTGGTGGAAATGTCAAGAAACTGCGAGGAATCGTGCGAGAAACCGAAGGAATCCTGCAGGCATCCTCTCAGGAATCATCAGGAATCGGCAAGAAGCCGCGGCACCTCTCAGAAACTCTTCAGAAACCCTCCAACAGAATCCATGGAAGACTTCGGGAATCAGCAGAAATCAACAGGAATCCTCCCGGAATCGCTCTGGAATCCTCAGCGCAACGCGGCTGCGTGTGTCACGCGTCCTCCTCATCCTTCTCCTCCTCCTGCCTGTTCCCTTCCTGCCTAGAACAACAATCGACGTGCTCCCGGCGCTGGACTGACTACCCAACTTCCCTGTTGATTACGGAGAGAGGATGAGGAGAAGGGGCGAGCAGGAGGAGCAAAGAAAAGAAAAGGAAGAGGAGGAGGAGGACGAGAAGGAGAGCACTCTTGTACTGCGAGCACGAGCGCGCCACTCTCAACATCACCCTTCACTGCCTTGCCCGACGCCTGCAACCACTAGCGCTTCACGTCCGAACCCCGTCTTAGCACGGCGTTCAGAGAAACGCCTTGGGATCGAGAGCGCGCCGGGCTGTTCGGTTTCCTTTGCGGCCACGAGAGCTCTCGGCGACTCACGCGGGGTCCTGAAGGATCTTCTTGGAGGATTTCTGGGCGAATCATCATGCTACTTCTGGGGGCTCCTGCGGTGTCCCTCGGGCCTAGGGCTCATTTAGATGATTGGAGCCTTCTTCAAGGATCACGAGAGGATGCCTGGAAACTTTTGGATTTTGTGGGTTTGGGCGGGTTCCTGCGATTTTCTGGAAGGCCCCGTGCGCTTCCATTGCGATTTCTACAACGGGGCCCCGAAGCTTGGAAAGAGCCCTGCGAAATCAACGACGATCCGTGGAGGGCGCGACAAGGTTCCGGAGTATTCTCGCGGATTCCTAGTTGTCCCTCAGGATCCCCAGGTTTCGCGAGGTGCCCTGCGGTGTCCTGCAGGTCAGGCCAGCGTAGGTTCAAGCGTGTCTAAGCTGGATCGGTGGTTTGGGACGTCAACGCAAAACCAGGCCATTGACACGAACCTTGACAGGAGGAGGAGGAGGAGGAGGAGGAGGAGGAGGAGGAGGAGGAGCAAGAAGCAAGAGGAGCAAAGGAAGGGCGGATGGAGTAAAGCAGTTGTGAGGGTGGCATGGCTACAGTGGGCGTTCGAGCGGTCGATGACCGTGGAGAAGCGGGCGAAAATTCGTCGTGGGGGCCTTGCGGAGGGCTCTTGGCTTCCTCTTTCGCGGGGCCGCAGATCCAGTTCGAGCTGCATCCCGCTGGGGACGACAGATGCTGCCCGATATACTTGGTGGACACCCCAGGCCTTCATCGTCTCCCTTCTCTTCCTATCCAGCATGATCCTCATCCTCATTTCTCTCCTAACGTTCCCTTCCATCCCTGCCTCTCGTGTCCCTCTAATTAGCTGCTTTTGCGCCTTGTCCTGTTCGGTATTGTTCCCCATATCCTAGGATGGGTTCTCGTCATTCTCCATATCCAAAGGATGGGTGTCTTGTTGTTCTCCGACCGCGCCGGACCAAGAGAACCCCTCCCCTCCTCCCTCTCTGCACTAGACAATGATGATGATTGTCATGATGATGACCATGGCATGGTGAGAGTATGATGTGAGCATGATGGTGATGGTGAATAATTGATGATGCTGATGATGATGAAGACGATGATGATGATGATGATGATGATGATGATGATGATGATGATGATGATGATGATGACGATGACGATGACGATGACGATGACGATGACGATGACGATGACGATGACGATGAGCAGATGATGAGGATGTCTCGACGGGCTTGCTGGTCTTAGCACTCCTAAGGGGGGGCGCCAGGGGTATTGCACGGCCTCCGTTCGCGCCCAAATGGTGGGGGTGTCTCAGGCGGTTTGCCTGTTTTGGTCCTCAACATCCTCCGCTTTCGGAGCAGATTCGGAGGATGTCTCAGGCGGTTTGCTGGTGTTAGCACTCCTAAGGGGGGGCCGCCAGGGGTATTGCACGGCCTCCATTCGCGCCCAGATGGTGGGGATGTCTCAGGCGGTTTGCTTGTTTTGGTCCTCAACATCCTCCGCTTTCGGAGCAGATTCTGAGGATGTCTCAGGCGAGGCTCTGGTTTTCGCACCCCAGGGGGCTAGATTTCGAGGACGTCTCAAGCGGTTTGTGTGTTTCGGTGGTCAGACTCGTCTGCTGTCAAAGCAGATTCTGAGGATGCCTATGGCGAGGCGCTGATTTCCGCACTCCCAGAGGGCCCAGATGGCGAGAATGTCCTAGACCCGCTTATGCTCACACTCACTCGTGCTCAGGCTCACTCATACTCAAACTCGCACTCATCATATTTATAATCAGACTCACGCATACCCAGACTTACGCACACTCAGACTCCCTCACACTTAGACCCACCCACCCTCAGACTCATTCGTAGTCAGACTCACTCGTACTCAGACCCACTCACATTCAGATGTACTCACGCTCAGAATCACTCACACTCAGACCCACCCACCCTCACACCAGACCCATTCAGACTTAGACTCGTACTCACCATACTCATACTCAGACTCATTGGTTTTCGCACCCCAGGGGAGGCAGATTGCGAGGATGTCCCAGACTCACTTGTGCTCAGACTCGTACTCATGATACCCATACTCAGACTCACTCACACCCAGTCCATGCAAATAGATGCACGTATGGGGAGCTCCACGCAGTGAATAATTACTCTGACCGCGCCGGACCCTTCTCACCCCTACCCTCCCTTCTCCCTCTCTTCACCATGGTATGGTGAGAGTATGATATGAGTATGATGGTGATGGCGAATGATGGATGAATATGGTGATGATGATGATGATGATGATGATGATGATGATGATGATGATGATGCTTATGCTTATGCTTATGCTTATGCTTATGCTTATGCTTATGCTTATGCTTATGCTTATGCTTATGTTTATGCTTATGCTTATTCTTATGCTGATGATGCTGCTGATGATGATGATGGTGATGATGATGACGGAGATGAGCAAATGACGAGGATGTCTCAAGTAGCTTGCTGGTTTTAGCACTCCTAATCGGGGGCCGCCAGGGGTATTGCACGGCCTCCGTTCGCGCCCAGATTGCTGGGATGTCTCAGGCGGTTTGCCTATTTGCATGCCCAACATCCTCCGCTTTCGGAGCAGATTTTGAGGATGTCTCGTGCGAGGCGCCTCCTAAGGGGGGGCCGCCAGCCGCCAGGGGTATTACACGGCCTCCGTTCGCGCCCAGATTGCGGGGGTGTCACAGGCGGTTTGCCTGTCTGCATGCCCAACATCCTCCGCTTTCGGAACAGATTTGGATGTATCGTGCGAGGCGTGGGCTTTCGCAGTCCAAGGGGCCCAGTTTTCGAGGATGTCTCGAGCGGTTTGCTTGTTTTGGTGGCCAGACTCGTTGCGCTCAGAGCAAATCCTGAAAACAAATTCTGAGGATGTCTCAAGCGAGGCGGTGGTTTTCGCACTCCTAAGGGGGGACCGCCAGGGGTACTCACGGCTTCCGTTCGCGCCCAGATTGCGGGGACGTCTCAGGTTGTTTGCCTGTTCCGGTGCTTGACATCCTTCGTTTTCGGAGCAGATTCTTAGGATGTCTCAGGCGGTTTGTTTGTTTTGGTGGCCAGACCAGTCTGCGCTCACAGCAGATTCGGAGGATGTCTTGAGCGGCTTGCTGGATTTAGCTCCCCAAAGGGGCCGCCAGCGGCGTAGCCTCGAATCGATACCAGTCGCACGGCCTCCGTGCGCGCTTACATTGCGGTCATGACTCAGGCGGTCTGTTGGATTTAGCTCTCCACAGGGCCCCCCAGGGGTTTCGAAGAGTTTCGAGGAATCCCCAGGAAGCCCCAGGATGCTCCAGGAAGCCACAGGAAGCCCCAGAATGCCACAAGAGGCTCCGAGAGGCCCCGAGAAGCTCCAGGAAGCCCCAGAAAGTTCCAGGAGGCCCCAGGAGGTCCCAGGAGGCCCCAGGAAGCCACAGGAAGCGCCAGGAGGCCCCAGAAAGCCCCAGGAGGCCCCAGGAGGCCCCAAGAGGCCCCAGGAGGCCCCAGGAGCGGCTCCAATCCTGTGTTTTTCATGTATGTTAGTCTAGATCAGGCCTCTCCTGTGGCACGAATCATTCGTGCTTTACGTATGTTCCTATATATATTGTCCTTCTCCTGTGGCTCCAATCCGGAGTGTTTTACATATGTTCCTATAGATTGGGCGTCCTGTGGGGCACGAATCCTTGGTGTTTCACGTATGCTCCTATATAGTGTTCTTCTCTTGTGGTTCCAATCTTACGTGTTTTGCATATGTTCCTGTAGATTGGGCCTCTCCTGGGGCACGAATCCTCCCCAGGAGGCTCCAGGAAGGCCCAGGTGGCCCCAGGAGGCCCCACAAGGTCCCAGGAGACTTCAGGAAGCCACAGGAAGCCCCAAGAGGTCAAGAGGTACCAGGAGGCTCCAAGAGGCCCGAGCAAGCCCCAGGAAACGCTAGGAAGGACCCAGGAGGTCTCAGGAGGCTCAGTCCCCAGGAAGCGCCAGGAAGGCCCAAGGAAGCCCCAAGAGGCCTCAGGAAGGCCCTCCGTAGCCATTTTGGCTCAAGTTTGGATCAACTCTGAACTTGCAAAGGTCGTTTTGATATGCGATAAGGTACACCCTTAGTTCTCACGATATCGTTTCCCTCTCGGCTTGAGTTTTCAGTCAGGTTGGGCGTGCTCGCACCCACGATCACAGCTTTGGCGATGAGGATCGGCCTCGCATGGGGTGCTGCTATGGTGCTGAGCAGCGTATCTCTGATGCCTCTGGACCGGACCATCTACGGCACCACTGTGGCAACACGCAAGGACGGGGACTTGCGCTTCCAGCGGCCCTTCCTGCTGGAGTTCGTCATGTTCTTGGCCATGGCCTCCTGCTTGGTGCTCGAGGTCCCCGCGTGGCGCTCACGGCTGGGCCCTGGGCGTGCTCTCCATGGCCCAGCGGCCCCGGCGGCCTCGGGCTCGTTCTGGCCGTCGCGCGGCGTTGTGCTGAGGCTCTTGGTGCCGGCGTTGTGCGACCTGCTTGGCAGCTGGTTCATCTTCACTGGAGCCCTCTGGGTTCCGGCCTCCATCGTCGAGATGATGGGGGCCGCCAACGTCGTGTTCACAGCACTGTTGTCGAAGACCCTCTTGGGAAACGTCATGGCGAAGCACGAGGCGTTCGGCGTGGGCGTCCTCGTCGTCGGGCTCCTCGTCGTCGGTTCCGCCCGCGTCGCCTCCGTGAGCGGCCAGGATGACGGCACGTCCGAGGGGCTGCCCGCTTGGGCGCCGCCCCTGGGGCTGCTCATGGTCCTGCTGGCCAACTTGTTTTACGCGCTGGAGTTCATCGTGACCGAGAGGCTGCTCGGGGAGAGCGGCGCGTCCGCGTTCATGTCCGTTGGCGTCATGGGCCTGTGGGGCGTCCTGATGTTCGCCGTGCTGTTCCCGGTGCTCGCCGCCACCCCGCGCGCGCCCGAGGCCTGGGCGCCCGCGGTGCACGAGGAGCTGGGCTCGTCCCTCGCTCTCGTGGCGGCCCGCCCCGCGCTCGCCGCGGAGATCGCCGGCCTGTGGGCGATGCTGCTGATCTTCAACGCCGCGGCCTTCAAGACCACGGAGCACCTCAGCGCCCTCACCAGGGTGGTGCTGGGCCAGCTCGTGTCCCCACTGGTCTGGCTGCTCGACGTGGCCCTCTCCCGGCTCGTGGGCGGCGGCGCGGCGGAGCGCTGGACCTCGTGGAGCTTCCTGCAGCTGCTCGGCTTCGCCCTCCTGGTGGCCGGCTCCGCCGTCTACAACGACGCGGCGCCCCGCTGCTGCGCGACGGGGGGCTGCCCGCCGGCCCGGAGCGCCGCGGGGGTCTCGCTCGTGGAGGCGGCGGGCGCCGGCGGCTGACCGACTCGCCGGGGAGGAGGGGGCCCCGCCCGCGTGCCGCGCGCGCGCGGGCTCCGTGTTGAGTATTTTGAGGCCGCGAGTTGGCAAAAAAAAGAGGCCTCAGGAAGGCCCAGGAGGCTCAAGGAGGAGCAGTCCCCAAGATGCCCCAGGAGGATCCAAGAGTCCCCAAGAGGCCCCAGGAGGCTCCAGGAAGCCGCAGGAGGCCCCAAGAGTTCCGAGAGGCTGCAGGAAGCCCCAGGAAGCCCCAGAGAGGCCCCAAGAGGAGGCCCCAGGAAGCCCCAAGAGACCCCAGGAGGATACAGTCACGCTCAGTCATGCTCAGGCCACTGACGTGCAGACACTCTCACCCCAAGCTTAGCCATGCGCAGGCTCACGCGCATAGACTCACTCGTACTACCAGTGCTTAACACACTCAAAGTCATTCACAGTTAGACTCTCTCCCAGGCTGTCAATACCCAAGCTCGTTTATGTTCGAAGTTTCTTGCGCCTAGACATTCACGGCGGAAATGCCAATGCAAAGAGATGCACATATGGGGAGCTCCACGCAGTGAATATTTGTTTTTAGTGTGTGTGTGTGTGCGTGTGTGTGTGTGTGTGTGTGTGTGTCAGCACGCTGCCTGTCGTCCCTGCCAACCCTGTCCTTCCGGCCGCACTTCGCCCTGACACTCGGGCAACCTTACCGCAGCCGCGCTGCCTGCTGTCCGTCCTCGCTGCCCTGCCTTTCCTTTTATGTGCTCGCATTGCCCCGTGCACGGCCCTTGACACCCTTTTACCTGCAACTGGCATCCATTCGTTGGCTTAACTTTCCATCGGCACACGATCGGTGGCAATTGATACGCGCGTTCCGCGTTTGCATTCGCTGTGTTGGACCAACTGGCCGCGAAGCAAAAAGTGTGTGTGTGTGTGTGTGTTTGTGTGTGTGTTTGTTTGTGGGAGTGTGTATATGTGCCTGCGTGCGTGCGTGTGTGCTGGCTGCCTCTTGCCTGGGCCTGCGCGGCGGACGTCGCTGAGTCATTGCCATCCTCCTCTCCTTCCAGCTCCTCCTTCTAGCCGGCTCGGCTCATGCCCGCCTGGCCCGCGCCCGCCTCCGCTGCCGGCCAAGGGCTGGCTCCAGTCGCAGGGCACGGTCGGCGCGGCTGACGCCACCGGAGCATGCGCCCACCTGGCGCCGCGGAACGCAGGCCGCCGCGTCGGGGCTGCTGAAGCCGATGGCTGTGGCGCCGGCCGCTGGGTACAGTCGGAGGGGCGGAGCGGGTGGGGCTCGCCTCTCAGGGCGGCTTGCCGCCGCGCCGCGCTCCCGGCTGATGACCGTCATCGTCGTGCCGAGGATGTGCATGTTGGGCGCACTGGAGCTTCCTGAGATTAAGGCGCCCCGCTGCACGCTGCTGCTTGTGGGACGCCTGCCTGGTCTCGGCCTTGGAGCTCACCGTGTCGCTGGCGCTGCCTGCGCTCGCCGCTGTCGGTCTGGGGGTAGACGCGCTTGCCGCGCGGTCTGGTTTGCCGCCTTCGGCTTCGTTCGGGCCCTTGAGGTGGAGCTGGACGTGGACGGCAAGGTCCTCACGCCGTGAGCGCCGTGAGTGGCGGGTGGGGGAGGGGGACCCTCCGCTTGCCCGCCCTCCCCACCGCGGCCCCTGCTCCATGGGTGTGGGGCCGCGTGGGGGGGGCTCCTGGCCGGTGTCGGCATTGGGTGAGCGGGGGGTCTCTCTCTCTCCACGCGGGCCGCGTTGTGGCGAGGCCGACTCGGCCTATGCACCCTTCACCCTTCATCCAGCTCCTCCTTGTCTCTGGCCCCTCCTTCTCGGCGGGCCACTCCCGCATTCTATTTGTTTCTGCCAGTCCGCCCTTCGCCTTGCCTCTCGTTTTTCGCTTGGTTTTTTGCCCTGCGCCGCCTGCGGATGGAGGGGAAGCGGAGGGGAAGCGGATTCAGCGCTGTATCGGAGCAGGGGCTGTGTGTGGCGGCAGCCGGGTATTGCGCAGAGGAAAAAAACCTGCACCGCCTGCGCGCGTTTCCCAGGTGTCTCCGATTTGCCACGCGTCTCCGAAAGGAAGCTACTTCTTTTTGAAGGTTGCCCCCCATCTTGCGCCCGCTGACTGAACCTCACTAGCGCGTCGAGAAAAATGTGTGCGCGCATGCCCCGACCGCAAATTTTCTTGGAGTGCGAGTCGGCTCCTGCTGCGACCGCGAGCCGCCTCGGTGAGCCGACGTCGGTCTCTCTCTCTCTCTCTCTCTCTCTCTCTCTCTCCCCCCCCTCTAGGCTCCCCGTTCTCCTCCGCCGCCGGCAGCGGTTGGCTGGACCCTTGAGTCCTTGCTGTTTCACTTTCTGGACCGGGGCCAGTTGGATTGCCACTTCTCGCCGTGCAGGTCGGGACGCTCGGGAGAACAAGAAAACACACGTGTGCCTTCGCTCACCCTCTCCCTGCCCAGCATCGTGCTGTCGCACGCCCTCGGTGCTGTGCGGCCCTGCCACGGCGGCGCGGAGCTCCGCGGCCCCGCCCGCCCCCCCCCCCTCTCTTCCCGGGCGTTGCCCCGCCGGCATCGCCTCCTCCTCGCCGCCTGTTAGGCGGCCGCCGCCCCGCCGCTGCCCCACCGCTTGCCCCGCCGCTCCCCGCGCCGCTCGTTTGACGGCGTCGCCTTGCCCTGCCACTGCCCCGGAAGGTCCTGGCGGTCTCGCTCGCCTCTTCTCGCCGGCGCGCGCGCGCGCCGGCAGTCACTTTGGAACGGTCTGCCGCACAGCCCGATCGTCGACGCTCGAAAAACGTGCGTGCGTATTTACATGTGTGTGATGGCGTGAGTGTGTGTGTGTGTGTGCCCCGGGAGCGGAGGAAGAAAGGCGAGTCAGGGGATGGGAGGCAAGGGAGTGGAGTGTGTGTAGGGGGAAGGAGAGGAAGGGAGGGATGGATGGGAGGAAGAGTAGAGGAGGGAACGGGAGGTGAGGTAAGGGGATAAGGCCTTACATGTTGGTGCGTCAGCACATGTTGGCACTTGCTTTTCGGTTGATGGATGTAGGTTTTGGTTTTGCGTCTTCGCTGGTTATCGCCTTGCTTCGGACTTTTCTGAAAACGCACGTTCACCAATGTGTCGACAGTGGCATGGTGTATGTTTCGCCCAGGTGGCAGTTGCGACATGTCAGGACATGTTGTTGTACATATGTTCCATTGGTTGGCGTGATGTTTGCTGTTGGTAGAGAGGAGGCCGTATCGTTTGCGATAGGTATGCAGGGGATGTGCGCATCCAGCTCGAACGAACAATAATAAGACGAAGGCGCTGGCGACGCGGATCAGCTGCACCGCAACGACATGGCCAGGATGTTGCAGAGCGCCAGTGCGTCGCTGCCAGGGGGGGTGGTGGTCGTGTGGGCGCGGGGCCCAGCGCCATCGTGGGGACAGCGAACCCTCTGACGCCATGAACGTATCGAAACGGGCGGGCCCCCAGGAACCAGTCTCGGGCCTCTGTCCTCGACTGACCCGGTGCAGAAAAAATGATGTGAGCGTGGGCCCAGAGTTCGGGTCTGCGGGTCGGCCAGAATCGTCCACGACGACTCTTCCGCGCTGCGTGTCCGACACAGTGCTCAGTGGCTGGCGGCACATGCCACTGCTGACGAGGCGGCCTGGCCGACCCTCGAATCTCATTGTTTTGATTTTCTTCGGAATTGCTGCCACTCCTGATTTGACGTCGACGGTTGGTTCCCCGTGTCGCACATCTTTTTATGATAATATCACAGTTCTGTTCGGCAATCGCGACCAGCAGTACTTAGCCGAGTATTGGTTCCCGCCCCATTATTTCACAAGTGTTTTTTATGTTACATCGATTTTGATTACTTTTGGGGGAGGGCTTTGATTCACTCTGCAGCATTGTCTATACGACGAGACAATCGCGTTGTCCATTTTTCACCCTCGCCCAACGTCGAATTACTCCCGACGGTTCCGTCGAACTCGTGGGTTGCCAACGGCTCTTCCGAGTACTCCGACGGCACTCGAGTACTCGCGACAGCTCTCTTCATACCCTGGGAGCTGGAGGCTTCCTGGGAGCTGGAGGCTTCCTGGGTGATGCACCACCCGGGGCCCCCGAATCACATCGAGTTAACTCATCGATCCGCCTCTCCTCTGGGTGGCTGCACCCCCAGTGTCGACCGAGGTGTTGCGCGCCGGGCGCAGCGAGCGCCGGGAGGGTGACGAGCTCGTGCGGAAGATGGCCGCGGCTGGGGCCGAGGTGCAAATGCTGGCTAGGTGGAAGGCGGAGGTGGAGTGGAGAGAGCGAGAGAGCGCGAGAGAGAGAGAGATGGATGTATTGACTAGGAGAGAGGATGAGTGAGGAGGAGGAGGAGGAGGAGGAGGAGGAGCCGCACCAGCAGCAGCAGCACCAGCAGCAGGACATGCAGCGATGAGAGGAGACAGGGCAGGATGGGAAAGAGGAGGAGGAGGAGCTGGTCTCAGGTGAAGGATCCCGCCTCTGACCCTAGGCGCGCTTGGGTGGGGTTCCTATGAGCAGAGGACGCCTGGGTGGGGCTCCGATTGGCAGAGGGAGAGGCCCTTGTGCCCTCCACACCGGCGAGCGCGGACAGGCACCTCCACCCCCACAAGGCTTGCCTCATACACCTCCACGTTTCGCCTCTGCCTCTACTGCGTAAAGCTTACGTTGCGCCAGCGTGACTTGCCTTGAAGCCACCAGGGCGCCCACATAGCCACCAGGGCGTCCATCAGCAGGCGCTGCCACGCTTGTCTTTTTCACACTTCTGGCTGCTCGTTTCCGCTCCCGCAACCCGTTCTTTACCAGCCCAGGGTTTGACAAGCAGGGTACCTCTTCAGAGGGGCGCCCTAGGGCGCCCCCCAGGGCACTGGCCCCGACAGGCCAGGGGACCCGCAGGGAGGAAGACCCTCAATGTCGGGCCCTACGGGCCCGGCGACGGGCCCCCCACGCGCCACGCTGCCACACACTCCGCTGGCCACATGCCCCTTTCTTTATCCCTTCTCATGGGGTCATGATCTGTTAAAGTGTATGCCTCTCGCCTTCTCCTCCCCCTTCCTCCACGTTTATCGTTCTACGTTTAAAACAACATTCCTTTCACAGCTAGTGGCAACCGCCGCCAGGCTTTAGTTTGATCACCTCCCCAGGGCCGACCTGGTGGGGCGGCAGTTGGAGATTTCTAACGCCATGAGGAATCAGGAATCGGGAGAAGGCGGAAGAGGAGGAGGAGGAGGAGGAGCAGGAGGAGGTGGACGTCATGATTGCCGACGAGGAGGAGGAGGAGGGTAGCGGAGTACGTGGAGGAGGAGCGCGATTATTTGAGGATCCGCGTGTAATCCCCTTGCGCAACGTCTCGCAGAGGAGAAGCCGCAAGGGCGGTCGGCATTTAGGGGCAAGGCTCTAGACAGAGGTTGCAGTTCAGAGTAAGCTTGCGAGTCGTCGAGAGGCCGTTTCGATTATGGTTTTTGGATGGGGGTGGTAAACAAGTCGGGAATGACATGTGGGTACGTTGCCCCTCTCCTTGGTGGTCCTGTCCCGTTTCCCTTTACAATCCCCAAACAGCGCTTGCACTTGTAAGATATTAGTTGAATGATGGGTAATCGGAATGCGGGCGCCCAGCCGTCGTTTTTTCCGTTACCGCCTGTGGAGTAGGTGCCGAGGTCTGGCCATCGCCCTGCGCCACCGTTGCTTTTCGAGGTGTGAGTGTGTGAGTGACGGGGTCCTGCTACTGTGCAGGTGAGTGCCGTCGTCTCCGTAGCCTTTTGTGGGGCCAGTGCTGAGGTGGGCGCCATCGTCGCCTTATGCGTGGGTGAGTACCGTCGTCGCTGTCGCCGCTTGTGAGTTGGCTGCCGGGGTCCAACCGCCGCCGTCGCCTTCTCCGCGGGTGTGGTGGGATGCGCCTGCCGTCGCCCTCACCACATGTGGGGTTTATTTCAGGGTGCGGCCGCCGCCGCCTGCCGCTTATCTTGCATTTCACCCCATGGTCCAGCCGCAGACTGCACCACGCAAGTCGCATGCCACAGCCTGCAATTGTTAAAATCCACCCGGATGCACCACATGGGTTGCACCCTTGATGCCGCGCCTTGTACGTTGCACTTCTGACAACTTCACAAGTCACTTTTAGCAGTCAGAACAAATTTTTTGTTCGGGGTCCACGCGTCGACATCTGTCTTTGTTCAAAAGTACGCTTGAGCTGTGCAGTGGGCGACCGCTCCGCAATTCAACTGCGAGCTTTCCCAAAGACGTGCTGCTTCCCGAACCCACTTGGCTCACGCCAAGAATGTCGCGTGCTCGGGAATGAGAATGTCGGCGATGCTGTGTCCCGCAGTCTATCCTTTGGACCGTAGAGCTTGAACCTGTTTCGGTAGTTGAGCTTCTTCGCTCTAATGTTGAAGGAGCGTTACATTGGTGCATATTGAACCTGTCTCTGTAGTTGAGCCCCACCTTGCGCATGAGAAAGTATGTGCATAATGATGAGGTTGTCCGTAGCCTGGCTCATGCTGTAATGGGCGGACTCGTTCTCGCCTCGTTGTTTGTTTCAATGACTCGTCAAGATCTCAGCCATTCGAGGGTGATGTTCTTTTGCACTGCTGCGTTTGGGAGCCTGAAGCCATTTATGCCGTGTCGTTCGTTCGCCAGCTTTCCCATCAGGGGCCAGGGCACGTGTGCCATTTTTCCCAGCAGTACGGAGATGGAGGAATAGGAGGAGCAGGGAAGACGTGCAGGATGAGTAGAAGGAAGAGGAGGGAAAGGAGGAGGAGAAGGAGGAGGAGGAGGAGGAGTGATGCGGAGCACGGTTTTGCACTTGGATTAGAAATGCAGGGAGGGGTCATGCTCGGGTCCGCTCGAGGTGCGGGCGATCGTCACCCACATTGACCGTTTATTCGAAGAGCGGTGCGCCCGGGAAGGAACATGTAGCTTCGCGTTGGCATCCGTAGTACCGTCGGATCTTATGGCGATAGCTGCAGGAGGTACAGGTTCTGCTGCTTTGAATTTCCCTATGTTTTGCGATGTGGTTCTTGTTAATATTGTCACGCCTCCGCCTCCCGCTCCCGCTCCTCCCTTGTAGTCCTCCTTCTTTTCACTCCTCTCGACCTG
The DNA here is from genome assembly GCA_963575745.1 of Prorocentrum cordatum. Taxonomy (NCBI): domain Eukaryota; class Dinophyceae; order Prorocentrales; family Prorocentraceae; genus Prorocentrum; species Prorocentrum cordatum. The sequence continues at coordinate 144,486 of CAUYUJ010016332.1, read as the reverse complement.
CTCATACTCAGCTGATCACATTAAGTCCCACGCACACGTAGCCTCACGCAAGTTTGTTTTCATGCATGACCAGTCTCATTCGCACACAGATCTACTCCTGGCCAGCCCTGGTCATGATCACGCTCAGCCGCGATGCCACTGTGATGTAGCAGAGGTGCGACTCTGGCACCCCAAGGAGGAGCCGCTAGGGGGGATCCCTTGCCAGGCCGCGGCTACACTGGAGGAATGACTGAATCGTTTCGTTTGTTTGGCGTCCCCGCTCCTTTTCTTTTCCAAGTCGCATGGCCACCGCGACGTAGCAGGCATAGCTTTTGGGCGCCCTAAGGAGGAGCCGCTAGCCAATCACCTCGCACGTCGTCTCGGTCCCAGCAGGCGGAAGCTGGTTGATTCCGCAGTATTGCGTTGATTGCCCCGTTGCGGAACTATGTCAGAGGAAGGTATGTTCCGCGTCATTTGAAGCCATCATCGCAGCCCACAGTATTTGGCAGTATTTTCAGCGTGCCGCGCAGCGTTCCGCGATTACCTCTTGTTGGTTTGAGTTTCCGTAACAGAAATGCGGGTGTCATGCCGAAGTGTATCCAATGATTTTGTTTTACCTCACATCGTTCACTGACGGGGTGCTGTTTTCTCTCTGTCTCTCTCCCTTGTGTGTTCTCTCTCTTTCTCCCTCTCTCCCTCAATCTCTCGATCTGTCTGTATGTTAGACAGCGTGAGCCCCAAACAATGATTCGTTGGGATCTATACGGTGCAACCTAGGTGGTGCAATCAAAGTGGCGCAATCTAGGCGGTGCAATCAATGTGGTGCAACCTATGTGGCGCATAGAAAGAAACTCAGAGCAATGCAAACCAATGCAAAACAAAGCAAACCAATGCAAAGCAACGCAACACAATGCACAATAAGGCAACGCAGTGTGAAGTAATGCGAGGCCATGAAACGCAATGCGAAGCAATGGAGAGCAGCGCGTTGCAATGCAATGCAATGCAATACAATTCAATGATATTGCAATGCAAATCAATGCAGATCAACGCAAAGCAATGCAACGCAGTGCAAACTAATGCAACGAAATGCAAATACTGCGAACGAGTAACAAGAAATGCAGAGCAACGCAAACCAATGCAACATAATTCAACGCAGTGCAAACCAACGCATTGCAATGCGGAGCAATGCAAAGCAGCGCAACGCAATGCAAAGCAATGTAACACAATGCAAGGCAATGCGTAGCACTGATGAACAGTTCAAAGCAGTGATGAGCAGTGCAAAGCAAAGGAACGCAATGCCAATCAATGCAAAACAAAGCAACTCAAAGCAGTGCAAAGCAATGCAAACCAAGGCAACGGAATGCAAAACAATTTAAGGTAACGTTTAAGCCATACAAGGCTGTGATTCCCGCTCACTCCCCGTGCCCTTCCTGCATCCCCGCTCTATCCCTCACGCCCGCTCGTGCCGCTGCCGTTTTGTTTCGAACTAGGGCCCTTGGCCTTAGAGCTACGCAGATAGATTGAGCAGCGCTCTCTTTCGCCTAAAGATCGTCGCGCCGCGCGCGCCATCCATATCACAGTGGTAGCTTGGAGCGAGGCTCGCTATCCCGGCCCGCGGGGCCGCATACCCAAGACGACGTCTGCGACGTCGCGCTCCATACTGGAATCGAGGCCCAGCGGTCTCCTCGCGCTGTTGCTCAGCGCCAGCACCTACGCCAGCGTCAGCGACGCCAGCACCTACGCCAGCGTCAGCGACGCCAGCATCTACGCCAGCGTCAGCGACGCCAGCACCAACGCCAGCGTCAGCGACGCCAGCGACTACGCCTACTACGCCTACATCCCTGCCAGCTCCAACGCCAGCGTCAGCGACGCCAGCGACTCCATCTTCTTTCCCACCCTCAGCAGCGACGACAGCTACTTCTCCTACGCCTGTGTCAGCGACGCGGCATATTTCCTCTACGACGGTGTCAGCGACGCCATATACTTCTCCTACGACGGTGTCAGCGACGCCATATACTTCTCCTACGACGGTGTCAGCGACGCCATATACTTCTCCTACGACGGTGTCAGCGACGCCATATACTTCTACTACGACGGTGTCAGCGACGCCACATACTCCACCTACGAAGGTGTCAAGATGACGGAGTTCACACACAATCAGTCAGTGATACCAAGCTGGAATGGAGATCCAGCGAAATGGCGAGATTACAAACAGGAGGTAAAATTGTGGAAGCTCAGTGAGAATTTGGAAGTGACACAAAGCCTGGCATCGAAGTTAGTCCTGCGTCTGACGGGTACAGCCAGGTCGGCCGCTCTCAACATGACGGAGCAGGAGCTCCACCCGCCGCCGGACGACGGCATCGAGGATGCGAACGAGAAGAAGCGCGATCGCAACCAGAAGGGCATCGAGAACGTACTGATGCACCTCGAAGCAAACCTAGGCCAGCAGAAGCCGGTGCAGAAGGGAGAGACGCTTGAAAGGTTCTTCGAGTCGACTCAGCACCATCGCCGCCGTGGAGAACGCATGACGGATTGGCTCGTGCGATTCGAGGCGGGACTACAGCAATTACGTGAGAACGAGGTTGACCTCACTACGCTTGACGACGTGGCCGGCTGGTTCCTGCTACGCAAGGCTGGGCTCACGGCCGAGCGCCGTGAGCGCGTCGTGGGCAACTTGCCGGACGAGCACTACTCATTTCAGCGCATCAGGGGCCTGCTGGTGCGCATGTTCCCCGATATTCACACATCTGAACGACACACGAGCTTGCCGTCACGATCGTGGCCGCAGCGATCAAACAGTAGTTGGCAGCGCTCACCGCCAAGCCGAGCACGATCAGCCAACATCGCTGACGAGCCAGAAGACGAGCATGAGGACTCGGAGGACGGCGACGACAACGATACGGAGGCAGACGTCCAGGACATCGTGCGCCAGGAGCTCGAGGCCTTCAGCGCCGAGCTGGAGCAGTCAAATTACGACCTCGGCGAGGTGTTCGATCGGGACGACTCTGCTAAGGTGGAGGCTGCCGCGGCGGAGCTCGCCGCGATTCCCGAGGCCATGGCGACCATACGGTCGGCCCGGGAAGCTATCAAGGGCCGCGGGAAGGCTTCGGCCAAGCGCCGACCCGCGGGCAAGCTACAAGGCCGCGTGGACCAGCGCAAGAAGAACTCCAAGTGCTGGGACTGCGGCGAGGCGGGGCACTGGACCGGTGACAAGGAGTGCCCGACACCAGGGGCTCGAAAGTTCGCCCCAAATTCTAAGCAAAAGGGCGGAGGACGAGGCGGCGGAGGTCGCTCGCACCGCCAGGCCAACATCACCGAGCAGGTCCACGACCAGAATCACGTGGAGTTTGGTGACGAGGAAGTGATTCTTCATCCAGAAGGTCCGACTACCCCGCCCCCCGAGACTCTGGTCTCCGAGCGCGTGGTGCCAGACTTGCCCACCATAAACACCACCAACGCTGGCGAGAAGCCCAACGATGACGGCGTCGGCGTGATCGACACTGCCTGTCTCTTCTGCGTTGGCGGGCTCAGCTGGTACAAGCAGTACAAGGAGAAGCTCACCAAGATGGGTCTGGCCGACCAGATCCTGGAGGAGCCAGAGAACGAAGTCTACAGGTTCGGGAACGGTGGCACGCTCCCGAGCAAGATGCGCGTCACAGCCCCACTCGTCCTGTGTGGCCGCGCTGGTCGCATAATATTCAGCGTCGTGGACAGCCCCACGCTCGGCCTGCTTATCGGCCGGGACTTCATCCAGCCGAGCAAGATCGATATCTCGCTCTGGCGGGAACAGATTCGCATCGGGAACCATTCCCAGAAGCTCACCACGAGCAGCGCAGGACATCCCGCGATTGACCTCCACCCGGAGGACTGGCTCGCCATCACGGGCGCGGGGCATGATTTTGGACCGAAGGCTGTTAGTACCAAGAGCATCGCCAAGCGGCCAGTCCCGAAGCCCAATGTCAACCTCACTACGAAGGCGAGCAACTTGCTCGAGAATATCACGAGACTCATTCCCAAGAAGGAGCTCAATGTACCGAGACGACTTCAACAGCGACGCGGCGGCAGCTCAAAGCTCATGGCCGCCGTAAGCTCTGCGTTGGTCTGCTGTTCGACGGCGGTCACGCCGCCGACGTTTGCTCCAACAATGATGCCGGCTACTACCTGCATCGCCGAGCCCCTCGACGATTGCGTGGCCTGCGGCGCCAAGTCCTATACAGACTGTTGCCACCTCGGGTTCTGCTCCGAGTGCGTTTTCGGCAACTCGGTCACGTTGGACATCGAGAAAGACAACGACCCGAAGGAGGTCAACGTCGTGGAGGAGGAGCAGATGAAGGTACGGCGGCTCAAGAAAGGGACAAGGCTGCAGCTGACCGCCGGCAAGCGGTCGGCCATCGTCACCAACAAGAGCGGCGTTAAGCCACACACAGTCAGCCAGGCGCTCAAGGCTGACCTGGCCAAGCAAACTACGAACTCGAGCGGAATCTCGAGCAACACCACCATCCTCTACGAGTGGTGCTGCAACCCCGACAGCAAGCTCAGTGCGAAGTGGATCGAGAGTGGAGGAGCTGCTGTACGTTGCGGTCTTCCTGGATATGACCTCTCTCGGAAGCCCATCGTCGAGAAGCTCGAGGACAAGATTCGGAAGAACCTGCGGAAGGGCCAGAGTGTACGGGTCCATGCCGCATTTCCATGCACGCCATGGACCACGTTGCAGCGCATCATCTTGAAGATCGACCCCCGCAAGGCTGAGAAGCTGGAAAAGGACCGGAAGGATTCCGCCAGGATGATCGACCTCTTCCTGACGTCAATGAGCCGTCTGCGGAAGGAGTTTGGCAGCCAGCTCGCGGTCTCTTTCGAGTGGCCGCGCTACTGCGACGGCTGGGATCAGAGGAAGAACTACACCGCGAAGAAGCTGAAGGATCAGCTCCCGCGCATCATCGATTTCGATGGCTGCGCTTACGGCCTTCAGACAAGGAACGGGGACGCGATCAAGAAGCCGTGGAGGATTATCACCGACCACTACGGGATCGACAACTCGCTGCACAAGCTTTGCAACGGCCTACACAAACACGTCGAGGCCCGTGGCAAGCTCGCCAAGGACAGCGAGAACTACACTGATAAGCTCGTCGCCATGCTGGTCAAGCAGCTTCGCAAGACGAACGCGACTGAGCACCGCGAGGCAAATCCCGCGGAACCAACGAGACGGAGAGCCGCGAGGAGGACAGTGCTTGCCCCGGCAGCTCCCGCAGAGCCAGCCTTGACGGCAGCGGAGGAGCGGACGCTCAAGTCCGCCATACTGCAGCTCCACGTCAACACGGGGCACCCTGCCAACGATGCGCTGGCCCGGGCCATCCGAGTGACGGGTGGATCCCAAAGAGCGGTCGAGATGGCGCTCAACCTGCACTGCGAAGTCTGCGCCGCCCATCGGCGACCCCTCCCTCATCTACCTGGGAGAATTAAGCTAGATAGGGACTTCAATGATTCCATTGGAGTGGACTTGTTCACCCTCGCCGACTACGCCGGCAATCAGTTGGTTTTTCTCAATGTGGTCGACCTCGCTTCTGGATTTACATTATGTGGTACAGTTTCTTCAAGACACCCCTCGGTTGTATTCGCGAGGCTTTTGCAGATTTGGATTACACCGTTTGGGGCACCACAACGGGTACTTTTCGATGGAGGAGGCGAGTTTGAGAGGGAGTTCTCAAAGGAGCTCGAGGACATGGGCTGTCGCCTTATGACTACTGCCGCGGCTACGCCGCAACAGAACGCCACCGTGGAAAGGCACGGCGGCATGTGGAAGGTCCACGCCAGGAAGCTGATCGACCAGTTCAGCATCAGGTTCGACCAGCCCGCGAACGCCCACAAGATCCAGTGGCTGCTCGCCGCTGTCTGCTGGGCTATGAATAGCTCAATCAATGCCAGTGGGTATTCACCGGCACAGTGGGTACTCGGACGTGGACTTCAATTACCCTATTGCCTGCTGGATAGCGCTGGGAGACTCTCGCTACACGAGAGAGTGGTCTCTGATAAGTCCTTCTCTGAGAGGATTGCCCTCATGAAGGCCGCCCAGACGTCAATCCAGCATCTGCGGTTCAACCAGTCCCTGTCCCGGGCCTTACTCGCACGATCGCGTGCGGATGGAGCTCAGCACGCGTCGGATATCTATCAGACAGGGGACCAGATATATTACTGGAGGGGGAACGGCAAGCCTAAGCGCGAATGGGCTTTGCAATGGCATGGACCCGGCATCATCATTGGCTTCGAGGGCACCTCGAACGTATGGGTCAGCCATCGTTCCACCACCGTCAAGGTCAACCGAGGACATTTACGTCACGCTACTGCCTCAGAGCTCGTGCCCTGGGGACAGGTATTCAACGCCATGAACGGCAATCAGCCACCACCACCGCCAGGACAACCACCAGCTGACCAGCCCCCACCTCCTGACGGACCGCAGCCACCAAGACCAGGAGGAGGGGACGAAGAATCACCACATGAAGGCGGAAACTGCGGTGGAGGCGGATTACCACCATCAGATGAAGGAGGAGATGGAGATACATTCATCGACCTCACGGGCGAAACGCCGAAGAAACGCCCGCGAGTGAACAACGATCCGCCAGCACTACCACCTCCGCCACCGGTCATCAAGCAGCACAACTTCGGCAATATCGAAGATACTCCACACAATCGACGCGCCCATGCTACTCTAGAGTGGCTTCGCCGACGGCAAGGAGATGAAGAATATACGACCAGCGGGGGCGCCTCAGGAAGCGGTTCAGCACCAGCACCTTCGGGAGGAGACCTTCTGCCAGCGCCTCCAGCGCCTGTTGCTGACTCAGCTGCTGCCGCTGACCCCGCTCATGACCCTGCTCAAGAAGACCCAGATCACGCTGAAGATCCAGCTCCAGAACCTATCGTGCAACCAGAAGTACATGACGAACAGCCTGAAGAACGTGATGAAACACGACTTCCAACACCAGGAGCTCGACGCACAGAAGCTGATGGACATTCCTCGGATGCCGACAGCTCCGGATCCGAAGGTCTACGCGACTGGAGCAAGGCCGCGGAGGAGGAAGTTCGCAAAGAAGCCTTTGCCCGCAGACCACAACATCCTGAAGGACAACGCGGTAACAAGGCTCAGCGTCAAGCCCAACAAGAGGACGCACCTCGCGCCCTAGAACGTGACAGGCACGATCAAACAGACGACCGCAGCAAGGCCATTAAGCGCAAGGAATTCTTGGAGAGTCTCAAGGACGACCTACCCAAGTGCTTCAAGAGGCCGAAAGACACACTCAGGACCGACCTCTACTTGGACAACTATTTTGAGATCAACGACGGCGATTCGCATTCGACCATCCGACTCCGGGAGGTGATGCTCACCGGAAAGGCCGCTGCCAAGGAGATCAGGTACGACAAGCTCTCCGCCAAGGACAAGAAGCTCATGGACATGGCCATGGAGGTTGAGTGGTCCAAGTGGACCGAGTTCGGGGCCTACAAGAAGCTACCGCCCAAGGAGTTGAAGGAGATCTTCCAGCGACACCCTGGAATACGACCAGTTGGTACCCGCTGGGTGCTCACGCAGAAGGCTGCCAACCTCATGAAGGCCCGCCTTGTCGTCCAGGGCTGTCAAGAGGACAAGTCCCAAATCCGTACGGACGCGCCGACCGGGTCAAGGGACGCGCTTTACCTCACTCTTGCTGCCGCCGCCCAGCTTGGCTGGGACCTCACGTCGTACGACGCGATGACGGCTTACCTGCAGTCGGGCAACATCGAGAGGCTGCTATTGCTGCGCATGCCAGCCAAGAACCCGCCGCCGCGTACATCGCCCGGCGAGATCGTGATGGCGACTGGCGCCATCTACGGTACCCGGGATGCCGGACGCCAGTGGTACCTCTACGCCCAAAAGGTGTTCCAAGAGCACGGCCTCATCGAGAGCAAGCTCGAGAAGGGCCTTTACTACTTCTACGACGACAAAGGGCTCGCTGCTATGATTCACTCCCATGTGGATGATTTCCTCATCGCCCAGCGCGGAAGCTCCAGCGAGTGGAAGCGAGTTATTAGCTCCTTGCAGAAAAGGCTGCACCTCAAGAAGGTAGAGGGCATCATCAAGTACTGCGGCCGGACAATCAACAAGACCAACGAGGAGTTCCGCATTACCCAGGCGACGGCCGCCGCCCAAGTGGATTTCATCGAACTCAACGCCCAACGCGGACGATCACCAGAGGATCGTCTTACCACCTCGGAGGTCTCAGGATATCGCCACACACTCGGCCAACTGCTTTGGCTCGCAGTACAGACGCGAGTGGACATCGCCTGCCCGGTGAGCCTTGCGGCTCGCCGCACCAACACCGCCACCGTGGCCGACGCCAAGACGCTGAACAAGACCGTCGCTTACGTGCACGGGTCCGCCGATTTCGCTATAGTCATCAAGCGCAATATCATTGACCTGCGCACTTGCACCATCGTCTGTTTCAGCGACGCGGCCTTCGCCAATGTGGACGGGGTGAAGAGCCAGTGGGGCATGGCGATCGGGCTAACCCACAAACCACGGGACGTCGTGGCTGGACGATATGATTTGTGCTTGCCTGTGGCCTGGCATTCGGGCACGGTCAAGCGATCCGTGAAGTCTACGCTGGCCGCCGAGGGCTACGCCACTCTGGAGGGCGCCGAATCGAGCACGTGGTTCGGCCAGCTACTTACGGAGGCCTACAACCCGAAGAAGACGCTCAAGCAGATCGATGACCTCAGCACTAAACGATCCGGGGAGATCTATAGCGACAGCAACGGCCTGGTGACGCACATCAAGTCTGACGTGGGTCAATCCACGGACAAGCGGTTCCGCATCGTGGCATCAATGATTAAGGAGACGGTGCACCCCAACAGCCAGCTGAAGCTCTCGTGGATACCTACGTGGAGTATGGTCGCCGACGCGCTCACCAAGACCATGGAGACCGGAGTGCTCCTCGCTTTCTTCGGGGCCAAGAAGTACAATTTCGGCACTAGGCAACCGCACGCTGCCATGCTTGCCTCAGTACTGATGACATGTCTCGGACGCGTGAAGGCACAGCAGCCCCCACAGGAATGGCAAGTGCCGATGTCACATTGGATCTACTACATGACATTAATTGCGATGCTTAGTGGGATCATGATTGGATTTACATTATTCGCAGCGCTGTGGTTTGTGGTGCGAAAGGAGATATTTGGGCCAGGCGACCCCAATCCCATCCAGATCGGGACCATCAACAACACTAGCAATGGGTCCAAGGCCGATCACTCCGGGCACGCGGACACTCCCTTGCCCGGAATATATCCAGGATGGGATGGACGATACCTCGGACGTCGTAACAATGTACCGACTACCATTCCCGAAGACGTCGACGGAGATGTCTACATGGAGCCGCCGATGATTGCCGTCGCAGCCCAGAGTTCAACATCAGCAAGCGGATCGGCAGCGCCAGCCGCACCGCCCCCATCACCGGACAGCTTCGCGCAGGGAGCCAGCTCGTCGCCATCATCCCCGATGACGGTTACCAGTTCCTCGTCAGCCAGCGTGGTTTCTTGGAACGGATCGACGCCAACGGTTCCGCCAGTAGAAATGAACGCATGTGTGGCCGCCGAGCACAACGTACGCGTGGGACACAACGCACACAGTGTCTACATCACCTGCAGGACGTGCAGGAAGCACGCTACATGGCTACGCAGGAATTATGTGACCCATGAGCCAGATTTCTCGAGGATGCACAATAGTCTGCGCTGGGATTTACAGAACAGATGGAGGCAGCTACAAGGACTGCCCGGCAAGGCGAAAGCTCAAAAGAAGATTTCGTGAGCACGCCATCGTTTTATATTTGGCGCCACATCCTGTGGCAGATTACGTCAGTCCGCACCGCTTTGTCAGTTCGTTTCCTTTACACCTGGAGCCACATCGTGTGGCAGATTGCGCAAATCCGAATTGTCTTACCAGCTTGTTTTTTTACATTTGGCGCCACACCCTGTGGCATACTACGCTAGTCCGCATTGTTCGAAGCTTCATTCAGTGTGCACAGATTTCCTTTTATGTGGTGACGACCACACTATTGAGATTTTATTTTGATAAGACAGCGCTATTTGAGTTTTGTCGCATAGCGATCGGACTCGCGCCGCTGCCGTTTTGAGAATTTATGTCTTTCTTGCCGGTGCGTGTAGCAGCACCCGTTAAATGCCCCGGGGCAGCCGGATAGCATGCCGACAGGGCCGTTTGCCTGTGTTTGTTTTGAGAGCGCTCTGATTAATGAAGTGAGCTGCGATCAATGATCGTCGCTCGACGGCGCCGCGAGCGTCAATCAGGAGGAGTGTGATTCCCGCTCACTCCCCGTGCCCTTCCTGCATCCCCGCTCTATCCCTCACGCCCGCTCGTGCCGCTGCCGTTTTGTTTCGAACTAGGGCCCTTGGCCTTAGAGCTACGCAGATAGATTGAGCAGCGCTCTCTTTCGCCTAAAGATCGTCGCGCCGCGCGCGCCATCCATATCACAAAGGCAACGTAGTGTGGCGCAATGCGATTGCCACCCAATGCGATTGCACTGCAATGCGATTGCAATGCGACCAGGGGGGTGCAACCAGGCGGCGGCGACGAGGCGGCGACGGAGAGGCGAGGCGACAACCAGGCGCCGGACCGAGCAAGCAGGCCCACTTCCTTAGAAAAGACGGGCGGCGACGAGGCGGCGACGGGGGAGGGGGGTACTAGCAGTGAAAACAGCGTTTGGAAAACACGCATTTAAACCAAGCTGTACGGGGGGGGGGCCTCTTGTGCCAGAGCTTGGGGGGGCAGACGGAGGCGGCCGACAGGCCTACGTAAACAGGAGAGCACAGATCAACCAAGCTTGAATATACGACACAAGCAGACAGAGACGAGACGGCCAATCGTTCCAACAGCACAGGCTACACGTGGGGCGCCGGCCCCCAGTAAATTTCAGAGCATTTCGTCAAATCTAGACTGAGACGGCCCTCGAACGAGGGCGCTCAGGTATCTGACCTTCATGGGCCCACAAACGCCGTCCAAAACTTCAAATCAGAGTGCGGAGCCCCGCGAAGGCCAAACCGCCCCTTCTGGCCGAAGGCCCTGCCTTCAGGATATATCTATATCTATAAATATATATAGAAAAACCGCAGGTACGGAGGGAGGGAGGGAAGAGAGATATAGAATCATTAGTTCTTCTCCATTATCAGCATCCCCAGCTTTGGCACAGACCCCCACGAATTAGCACATACACAAGTCAGCTAGTTACTTGATTACCGAAAATTGCAGAGTGATAGAGAGAGAGAGAGCCATGCGGCGCCACGGCGTTGGAGCAAATCCTTGTCCCCTGTCCTTGGACGCCCCACCTCGGGTCATGCTCCCGCTATTTCGGTGGCGTGAAAGCCCGCGAATATATTGTTCAAATCGTCCACTCCGGAAAGTTTTATATATTATTGAAAACCGTTCGCAACCATTATCGCAATCGCTACCCGGCTGCGGGTGGGTAGGTGGGTGGGATGGTTGCGCGAGTAGTAGGATTGACAACTTCAAGTTTGGCAGGGCGAACTGCGGCTCATAGACCGCACCACTGCTACTACACAGCATCGGTTGCAAAGTATAAATTGCACAGCCGGGGGTGCACCACATATATTGTTTCCACATCGATTGCCCCACGTCGATTGCACCACGTATACTGCACTAGACATGATGCACACCATATTTTGCACAACGCAGCTTGCATCACATCGAATACACAAAAAAAGTTGCGCCACGCATGCCGCGCAACACATATTGCACATCATAGAATGCACCACACATGCTGCACAACATCGGCTGCACAACTTAAGTTGCATCACGTCGGTTGTTCTACGAAACAATACATACTCTTCAACGCATTTTAAAGACTGCGCCATATCCAGTGCGGATGTTCATTTGCACAACGTAAAATGCACCTTTTTAGCGTCACACCATAGATTGCAGCACATGGACTGGTCCACAGCGGTTGCGCAACCTGCGTTCTCAGAGACAGCGTTTGGGGCCCACGCTGGCTAACATGTAGCTGCCGTTGCGTGCAGCACTTTCGAGAACAATCATCGTTTTGCATTCATGACCCGCCGCATGTTACGTCGCCCCCCAAAACTCTGACTGGTTGAACCATGCTGGAGGCAGACGATAAACAACTTGACCAGTTGGCGTCAACAGGAAAGCCGTCTGAAGCCATGAAGCAGCGGTGGGGCCTTCTGGCACCTTGCGTTCCGATGCAGCCTTAGGGCCCAGACGCCTTTGGAGGACTTTTCCGATATTAGTGGGCCAGCCTCCTTCCGGCGCCAACAATCATGGAGCCGGGGTGCCCTCCGTCCCGCCGTGGACCAGCCATGACCAGACAAGGCAGAGCAAAACAAGGCAGGCCTTGAAGATGGTGCTCGACTGGCCACGTCGGCACAAGGATGCTTCCAGCATGGCTCCAGGAGGACAGGACAGCTCCGAGGTGGACCCAAAGCATCCCAGAGATGCCAGAGATGCCCCTGAGAGGGCTGACTCAGTCAACAACATCTTCATGGTTCCGGGGGCTTGGGCAATTTTTTGGTTCGGCGAACATATGATGCCTGATAACGGCCCCAAGATGCCACGACAGAGCCTGAGGAGGCTTGAAAACGGCCCCAAAAGCCTTTTCCAAACGCTCAGATCCGAGAGTCTGACCAACAAGCAATTTCCGCACATGCCTCAAAACCGCCATGGGAACGCCCGAAATCCTCCAAGAGGCCCGAACACCACCAGGGCCTCAACGACACCCCAAAAGAGTATTGAAGATTCCCCACGGGCCTCCCCCGAACACACAATCCGTGCCTTTGCCCAGTAAAGATCTTTATCCGTGGTTGGTCCTTCTCGCCGCGGCTGGCCAGGGTTGGCCACCACGTCCAGTTGCCAGCCGCTTCCAGTTCACAGGCGATGGGGGAGGTGTTGTGGTTTGAGAAAGAAGGAGGTTAAACCCGTCCGTGAACTGGAAGAAGGAATTATCCGTAAGGGCTTCGCCCCCTGCCGCCGGCCCCCTCTCTCGGAGAATGGGCCATGGAAGAGCTAAGTCATGAGGCTTTGGCGCTGTCGTGCAGCAGTATCGGAACTTCATGCGAGGCCGATTCGCAATCGGCAAAACCAACTGATCACAAGAGGGGTTACCACACAGGGCGATTGGTAAGACGTGTATGGTTTACGAGCTTGGTTACCACACCTTGGGATTAAAGGGCCGAGGGAGTACTCGCAGTTTGGGTTACCACGCCTTGCGATGGATGTGCGTGAGGGGTGGCACCGAATTTCAGAAATGTGGCAAATCCCTGTGTTTTTGGACCCTGACCCCGCGGATCTGCGTGAGGGGTGGCACCGAATTTCAGAAATGTGGCAAATCCCCATGTGTTTTTGGACCCTGACCCCGCGGATCTGCGTGAGGGGTGGCACCGAATTTCAGAAATGTGGCAAATCCCCTGTGTTTTTGGACCCTGACCCCGCGGATCTGCGTGAGGGGTGGCACCGAATTTCAGAAATGTGGCAAATCCCATGTGTTTTTGGACCCTGACCCCGCGGATCTGCGTGAGGGGTGGCACCGAATTTCAGAAATGTGGCAAATCTGCGACCCTGACCCCGCGGGCGTGAGGGGTGGCACCGAATTTCAGAAATGTTGCAAATCCCATGTGTTTTTGGACCCTGACCCCGCGGATCTGCGTGAGGGGTGGCACCGAATTTCAGAAATGTGGCAAATCCCTTGTGTTTTTGGACCCTGACCCCGCGGATCTGCGTGAGGGGTGGCACCGAATTTCAGAAATGTGGCAAATCCCCTGTGTTTTTGGACCCTGACCCCGCGGATCTGCGTGAGGGGTGGCACCGAATTTCAGAAATGTGGCAAATCCCCTGTGTTTTTTGACCCTGACCCCGCGGATCTGCGTGAGGGGTGGCACCGAATTTCAGAAATGTGGCAAATTCCTTGTGTTTTTGGACCCTGACCCCGCGGATCTGCGTGAGGGGTGGCACCGAATTTCAGAAATGTGGCAAATCCCTTGTGTTTTTGGACCCTGACCCCGCGGATCTGCGTGAGGGGTGTCGATTTCGAGCCCCCCCAGCAATTCAGACAACGCGCCCAGGAGACGCTAAAAAGTATTGTTTGGGCCTCCCCCCCCCTCGCGCGGTCAATCAACTAGTTACAGTAACCAGCAAGAAGCAGAACTGTAACACTGGAAACTACAAACTACAACTGGTACAGGAAACTGCGAATCACGGTCCTACAGCCTGGTGGCCCCACAAGGGGGCCGGCGGATCTTGCAAGAGCTGATTCACTCGACCACCTACGTCTACAGGGGTGGCGAAGTTGTTGACGATGTCGCTGTTGACCATTTCGGGACGCAGTTATATGTGATTCGGCTCCACTGTTGCAGTTGTATCCAGCACGGTTGCACGGCGTCTCGCCCACGAGTTCCGTGATTCACATGTCAGCAGCACAGTCATGTTTATTTTTCGGTACGCCATT
>CAUYUJ010016332.1:92500-125000 GCA_963575745.1 Prorocentrum cordatum | reverse complement strand
GGGCCATCTTGGAGGCCACTTGGGCCGTCATGGGGCCCTCTTGGGGGCCTCTTGGGCGATCTTGGGGGCCTCTTGGGCCGTCTTGAGCCGTCGGAATGCCGAGAAGAAGCAAATTCCCGAATCCTTCCAAAACCTAAGGGAAATCAATGATGTTGGCCTCTTCGGGCCCTCCTGGAGGACCTCTTGGAGGCCTCTTGGGCCGTCTGGGAGGCCTCTGGGGGGCCTCTTGGGCCGTCTTGGGCAGTCTTGGACTCTCTTGGGCCGTCTTGGAGGCCGTCTTGGACCATTTTGGGCGGACTTGGAGGCCATCTTGGACCATCTTGGAGGCCATCTTGGACTCTAAAGCGAGCTGGGGGACGTAAGGGGTGGAAGCGAGCGAGCGTGCGCCCGCGGCCGCCTTGGCTCACAGCGGCCGGCCGCCCAGATTTAACTGTGCCTCACCGCGAGGCACACTATCGCTATTGATACTAAAAGGCAACCCCTTTCACTTGACATGGCATCCCTTCTTGCATTGGGACTATCGTTGCTACGATACAACCGAGCTGGAGCTTGGCTTCGCCTGAGGCGAAGCTGTTGGCTGGGCCTCCCAGCCCCCTTCAAACTTGGTAGCGGAGCTTGCCTATGGTGGTCAGCTCTAGCTCTACTCTTCACCATCCACGGCACTACCTGGTGGACTACAGAAACGGTGGAACATCAGGGTGCTGTGGCATTGCGCGGAGGAGTGTACATAGATACGCAGTACCGCAAGGAAACTTGCAGCGACACCTCTGCTCCAGCGGAGGCCTCTTTCTCAAATTATGCATCCCTGCGCTGTTACACTCCTGAAGTCCACCCACCCACTCCAATTGGAAATTTCTTCGAATATATAATGCATGGATACATGCGATACGCTATACTGCCACCTCCGACCCCACGTAGACTTACGGCGACAAAACACAAGTCTCTACCGACTACACCCGACTACGACCTACGAGGCCATTGGATTGGGGTCACTATCTTTGGGCTCATATGGGTCGCTCTTGGATGTGCGGTGGGACATATGCGGGGCGGTGGCGACACTAGAACGACTGGCCCCGCCGGGATCCTGCCGGTCAGGTACCATTTCGCGAATTTGTCCGCGAGGTACACGCCTGGATCAACGTGACCACAGGCAACATGACACCCTCCCAACAGGCCGCCGCACTACAGCACGGTCTTGGAGGGCTCGCACGGACCATAGCCATGAGAGTCCCCCCAACAGTCATCAGTTTTGGTGTCAACACAGGTGGTCGCCACACCGACGGCGTCACCTACATTATGTTCCTCTTAAGTACGAAGTTCGAGAACCTGGGAGAGGAACGCCAACTTCTGGCACGGCTCTCATTGACTATCGTGTCCATGCGGGAGAACGAATCGACCAGACGTTAGCACGGTTCGAGATAGCCCGCTACGAGCTGAAACCGCCAGCTTCAACATCCCCAACTTCCAGATATTAGCAGTCATATTATTCAGAGCTCTGGGGGTGGGGACGTCGCGGGCACAGCAACTCCTGCAGCCTCTGAACCTCCATATGCGGTGGGACCAAGCACAATTTGATGCTCTTCCTCGAACGTATGAGATCATATGCTCACATAGCTGAGAGGACCCCTGACCATATTGGTGGTATTTTCAGTCACGGTCACTGAAGCGAGACCTTCCATACAGAGGCCAAAGCAGAGCAACCTGCTAACAACGTCTGGAACGATGATATGCCGCCGACTGTGACTACCACATTGTTGGCTCAGAATGGCGGAGCGGCCTCGGGGTCTCAAGACCCCTGGGCCAGATCTAGGGGACCACCCGACGCGGTCTCCCCTGTACAAGCTATGACCCTAATGGGCTCTGCAGGGCAACCCGCCGAGTCCGCTTTCGGCTCCGGCACCGATGCCGATACGTCTTCTGATGACGAAGCTACCGCTTTGGACTACTCTGACATGCCTACATACCTTACCGAAGAGCAGCAAGTTCAGTGGTTATGTTTGGGCTATCAAAAACACAAGCGCCGTTGGCGGAGATTCGTGCGTAAACCAGTCAGAAGGGTAAGACGTATGGCACGGCGGACACTTAGAGAAAAAGGCGAGGGTCGAAGTAAAGGCAAAGGAAAGCGTCGGCGGCTACACGGTAGAGGCGTACTAGCATTCCTAGCATCTCTCACTGGGCCCCAGCATGAAGACATGTTTTTAGGTGCTGGCAGGAACCGTAGGCATGCATCAGGTGAAGGTAAAGGACGACGAGGAAGTCCAAAGGATGCCAACGGTAAAACCATGGAGTGCGACATATGCCACAGTACACAACATTCCCGACGCGAATGCCCCCAAGGCGATTGAAGAGGCAGGGGTCCGTCAATACATTTGGCTCGAACGGACTCCGACATACAGTACGTCGACTGGGGGTCGCTTTTGGCCGACCCTGCTGACGGCTCAGCCACAGTCATTCATTTCATGGCTGCCGGGTATTTATGTGCCAGTGTGAACCTCGAGAATTACGCCGACGAGCTGTTCGAGGAGGTGTTCACTGGTCACAGCGATATCGACTTGGCAGAGTGGCTGGGTGCGCCCATCGCGGGGCAACCTGCAGATATTGAGTTTGTCGAGAACTTCCACCTGCCCGTCGAAGGTGATTTTGGAATGACGGGGGCGCCCGCGGACTCTGATTCCACCATTCCCGCGACGGATGAAGAAGTACATGCCATGTTTTATCCCTGGGCGATTGGACATCCGACAAACGCGGAAATCATCGATGATGATCCATTGCGGGGAAGCCCGCGTGACGCTGGCGACCTATCTGAACGGGGTCGATATAAGCTTAGACACAATGAAGAATTTCAGTATACTTCTGTTGCGTCAGATCGGTCCGCTAGCAGTCCGAGGCAATCGCCAAGCAGGAAGAAGAACTATCGCGACGTTCCAAGCCTTTCGCCAATGATCGACGAGGACGAACAGGGAGATGATGACCGTATGTTACGTCGCGGTCGAGCTCCTGGTTTCTCACCGGATCGGGTGCGAGCCCGCTCCAGCGGTGCTCGTTCGAGCGGTATTCAGCGCCCTCATCATCCTGAGGTGGGGACTTCAAGTGGCCCGCCAGGGAAGGCGCCAAGAGCGCGCGCCCCCCCGGGGAGGGAACGTCTGCGGGGAAGTCCGCCTCAAGACGATCAGCGTCGAGGGGAAGAATATCCAGGAGGCCAACTACAGCGTTTAAAGGGCTGGAACAAACTTGGGTTGGCTCGTCAGCATATACCTGCAGAGACGATGGAATACTGGTTGAACGAAGGTTGGACCGAACATCAAATTCGACACGTGGTATTCTCTTCGCCAAGCTAAGCGAAATGACGCTGGCACTATCGTTCGTTCGACGAAGGGACAGACTAAAACGCCGGAAAAAAGATGATTGCGCGTGATCACAAAAGGGCCATCATCGAGGATCGAAAGCGTTACCGAGGCGTTTGCTGCACATGCCCCAGCTATGCCGATCACAGGCTTGGCTGCCCCATGAGACGCCCACCAAGAAGTCAGAATTTCAAAAGAACACCGTGGGCATGGTCACATGGAGATGGTCGGGGCTATTGTGCTGACCCTTACAAAACGCCATGCGACACGCGGCTGGCGGAGAAGGATTGCCTCCCTGCCGCAGTTGCAGAAATTGAACAAACAAATGCTATTTGGAATAAGTTGACACCTACTCACTATCTGGTGCACTTCAATCGTGAGTGGCACGCAGGGAAACCTGCCGGGTACAAACCAGAAGAAGAGAGCCAACCAGACGTTTATGAAGTTGAAAATGAAGATGCTGAAATGGCTGAAGAAGTTGATCCTACGGAAGCCGCCCTTGGCGACGGTGTATCAAGTGATTCGGGTACCACGGACATTACATGTGACACTGATACTTCGATCGACCCCAATTACGTTGTCACTCGAGACATGGAGCTCTCTCCTGGCAGGCGGATCGCTTGCCGCGCTCAAGGTGCGGGTTGCGTCGCTACTTACATAGCCGCCAGGCGTGGTGCAGAGGAGTACTTACTCGATGGAAAGAAGAGAGCACCGATTAAGAATGGCTCTCAGGAGGCCAGGCGGTGAAGATCTGAATCCTGACCGGGGCCCCATGAAGCGTGATCGGCGGTATTCTTTTGGGGCGCCGGCAGGATCTACGGCAACGGCAGCGCCCGAGCCGAAGCCAAATGCGACCCAACTTCTCTCGTCTTCTGATTCTGATTCTGGCTCAATAAGCCCATCTCTTGGCCCTGATCATCCTAGGCCCAAGAAGAGGAAGCGTAAGAGCCCAGGCGACGATCCAAATCTTGGGGGCAGTAAGAGATACGCGGGGCAACCTGCTGAGCAACGCGCTGATCGACAACGATCTAGAGGGCCAGCAGCGGCCGCCGCAGCAGCCAGATTCCCGGGCACCAGTAAGCCTACTCCAAAGGATCCTGCGCCACGTCTCGGCCCTACACCTGGTCGGGCGCACAGGTCAGGATGGGCGCCCACTTTGGAAGCAAGAACAAGGGGTGCGTCTTCCACGCGGCATACTGAGAAGCTCCTTGCTACTGCGCCAGAGGTACCAGGAGCAGTGCCCAGGGACAAGGATATCGAGTCCTACAACACCAAGGATAAGAAACACCAGGACTTCGACATCAGTACCCCGCAAGGAACTCCAAGGACTCCCAGAGGTTCTGTTGGTGCTACAGCATCGGCTGCGAGCGCAGCGACGCTTGCAATGCCAGCGCCACAGGCTGCCCCACGGTCTGCGGGGCAACCTGCTCAGAGTTCTGCGGGGCAACCTGCTAGCAACCCAGCGGGGCTACCTGCCCCTGCGCTGGAGGTACCACCGGAATGCAAGGAATACTGGGGCAGGATGCACATAGGCAACCGCACGAATATCAATCCAGCATATCATCCGCGAAATGATGATGGAGCTGATCGCTATATGGTTGTGCAATGCAGCTTCATGGACACTGCTGCCCACGCTGGCGAAGGTGCAGGCGCGCGCCAAACAGTGCGCAACATCCTGCGGAAGCGCCCCGCCCTCACGCTGGAGTCAGAGAAGGAATATTTGAAGGTCACCCTCAGCGCGGACAATGTTCGCAGGCCGAGGTTACAGTATGGAGAACAACGTGCGGTGTCTGAATGGCTGACAACAGCCCTCCGTCACAAACCATTTCACAATTGTCACTTGTCAGACAGATTCATTCGCGAGGTTACGACCTATGACGAGTACGACGGTTGGGCAGACTTATCGCAGCTACTGAATACACGGCCTAGAAGGATGCGACAGGCACCACCCCAAGCATCTCGACACGGTACGCCGCCTGCCTAAACATCGTCACTGGGCGCATCAGGCCTACGCTGTCTTGGAGCTCGTCGGCATGATAGACGAGTCCAGAATGAGAAAGAACAGGCTGCAGCTTAAGAACATGAGGTCTTCTGATATGACCTACGACACCGACTTCATCCGCCCGACCAACGGGCACAGCAGCCTTGGCATCGGGTGCCCCGAATCCCCATATGAGGATCACTGACCTATCAGCTCCCGGGGCACCTCGGCATTTCATTCATGGAACTCAATGCGAGAATATACCAAGCATTCTCAGCATGGGGCTATCTTCATGTCGCGCCGACGACACCAGTGCGAAGAGTGGCAGACAGTTCGTACATGGATGCCCATACCTTCCTGGCGACAATAGAATCCAATCTGGTTTACGTATGGGGTCTGAGGTCCTGATCACGGTTAGCTTGAAGAACCGGATCCGGGACAACATTCCAGCATGGCGCTCGGCGAATGATATCGTCATGACAGCAGGCCGTAATGGCAGGAGGATCCCTCCCGCCCGCGTCGTCCAGTTCATCGGGATCTTGCCAAATTACACTTGTCAGCACAATCGCGCGGGGCAGGTCTGGATAAATCCTTTGTATCTCAAGGACGACAACCAGCCGTGAACGAGCACTAGAACTGATGATATGTACGAGACTCGCAATGATGCGTCATCTGTGAGGAATTTGTTTATTCCAGATACCCCCTACAATTTAAAGTGTCCCGATCCGCTTCCGATTGTATTCTCACATGTGCTCATGATGAACGCATGCCATGCGGGGGCACCTCCAGGGGGATCTGATGGATCAGGGATGCAGGCTCCGAGCGCTGATGTGACGGGTATTATGCCACATAGTATTACGCCTACTGACATGTTATACGCTAACGATCCGTGGCGTGCCCAGGCTCAACAGCTGCCAGTACCTGCAGGGCAACCTGCTTCGTTCGCTCCTGTGAGCAGAGCTACTACAACATTTCGTACTCCACAAAGTGCCGGGAGCAACAACAGTCTGCAGGCGAGGCTCCAAAGTATTCGTATGGATCCGCAGCTCTACCAGGCCCTACAGGCAACATCACCATTTGCATCGCCACGTCCAATTGCGGGGCAACCTGCTATTCCAGACCAATGCGCCATACAGAGAAGTTTAGTTGGTCAGCAGGAGTGAATGTACCGGCAGATGCGCGAGGCCGCTCAGAGCATGCGGAGGGATGGCATAGACCACCCTCGTGCCAACTGGACGCCGCCGTGGGAGTATGTTCCGGATCCAAATCCTTCACCGGATAACCCCAATCGGTGGGGTTATTTGCAAGCATTCTTCAGCCATCCGACTTGCGATCCAACGGCTGCTGATCGTCCAGCGGCAGCGCCAATGGATCTCTTTCCTGATTATCATGCAAAGGTGAGTGGAATTGCTCGGGTGGGAACACAGCCTGGAAATCCATATGTTCGGGCGACGGCCGACGATTTCTACCAGTCTCAGTTGACACGTGGCTCAGGATATGCATCAGGTGTGATTCAGGTGTGCCGGGACAGATACCTCACTATGGTTTTCTGGCTTCCCCCCATGGATCAATATGCGCAGCAGCAGGCTCCAGGCCTAGTGCCCCCGCCGGCCATGGGGGAGATGCGCCCTTTTTTCCTGGCCATACTGGCCATGCTGGCCATGCTGGCCACACGGCAGCGCCGACATCAAGATCGTCAGGCCAACAGAATGCTGAGCCGCGCAGGGCAACCTGCTTACCACAATACAGCAGGGACGCCTGCGAGCAGTCCAGCCACGGCTGCATCAATGCAGCTGCCGACATTCTCACCTATTCGATTCGAAGCTGGCGAATCCACCCTGGGGCGTCAGATGCGCATCAGGCCAGCGGCAACGCCGCCCGTCATCAGTGACGGCGATTTCAGTAAGTGTGCCATATGCCTGGACCTGTTCATGAATAGCGACAAGATCTGGCGTCTCCAGCGCGGCCACATTCCACGCACAGTGCTGGGATCGTGTGGTACACGCTCATGTGGATAGGCAGTTGGCTGGTAACATGGAAGGTTCCGCGAGTGAGACCCCGAGCTCCACTGCGCCCTTGCTGGAGATCAAGAAGCACATGATCGTCATGAAGGTATTCTCCAGAGGGCGAACGAGCTCAGGGACCTCCGTGAAGAGCTCAACCGCGTCACAGCCATGATGACCAGAACCGCGGATATACCGACGACGACTCCCGCGGGGATACCTGCATCATTGGTCAACGCGGGGCTAGTATCGGAGGCAGCTACACTTGCAGGGGCACCTGCTATTGACGGACCTATTCCACTGGTAGCAGAGACCGACAGCAACGCAGGGACGCCTGCCCGATCGGCTCCACCTTCGGTACCAGTGAATGATACATGGTTGAGGCGCATGGAAAGGGCTACTGACAGGAGCGCCCAATGGTTTCAGTCTTCGCACGCACACATGCCATATGGGCGAGACCTTCGTTCACGCAGCCAGCGCAGAACTGAGAGCCCGGTAAGCATGCGCAGCGGCAACAGTGGGATATCTGAACGCGACATGTTGCACACGGTACTTAGGGTAAATACCGATGGCTAGATGAGCACGCGCGCGGAAGATGCTACGTTTCTAAATCTACCCCTCACCCATAGACGCATGACGAATACCCCGCGGCTTGGATCTTTGAAAAGAGCCCTATTACGGAAGAAGAAGCTCGTGGGTGTATGAACGTATTTACATCCTTGTCAAGAAACGATTGGGTGTTGGAGCGAAGGCGCCGCAAAGGCCCACGCGGTACGACAGTATCCGAATGTCCTGGAATATGTGGCGACTGTCACGAGTTAACTTTGGCAGCCAACAGTGGGACTATTATCAATGGTATGTTGACTATTATTTTGGACATTGGCAACACTATTAATACCATTGGATTACAGATGGCACAGTATTTCGAGCTGGCATCACGTTCCCACGGACGCGCTATTAGAAGGTTGAACCTCACAGAGGCTGTATGTGTCGGGAGCGGGACATGGCGTCGCGACTTGTGACAAATCCCTGCGCTGCAAGATCGCGCGCAAAGAAAGGGGAGATTCCGCGGGGCAACCTGCTGCACCGAGACTTGATACGTACTCAGCAAATGTTGCTGAGGGCTCTGGAGAGAACCTCCCTGTTATCCTGGGTCTGAGGAGCATGTCCGACATGAGGGCCATCCTGATCCTTGAGCAGGGGCACGAGAAGATGATCATCCCTGGAGTGGAGAGGTGCAAGGTTCTACTCGGAAAGGGTGCCAGGGTACTTGATTTGATGAAGACGCCCTCCGGGCATCTGGCACTCAAAGCCGACGAGTGCGAGACGGCCAAGGAGGATTACTATCACGGCCAATCCCCAGTGCGAAGAAGCCCCGTTACTCGTCAAGGAAGCTTCCGACCCAGAGCCAACGAGCCAACTGCAGGGGCGCCTGCTGCGTGCGATGCCCATTCGTACATGATGTCGCAAAATACGAAGGGCATCAGCTTCCCTGTTAATGAGGAGACGTTCGCTTTCACGATCCAGTCTTTGGTGAATAACCCCTTGAGGACTTGGCGTCGCAGATATATGTCCTCTGGGACTACCCGTACCTCGGCCGACAAGGACTTCGCCCTCCGCAGTGTGCAGGCGAAGATATATCAGGCCACCCACAAGGAGGGAATGCAGTGGACGCTTTCTGATGCATAGGCAGGGACACCTACGGAAGCTGATGATGCTGCTGAGAAGTCGGATGTATTTACTTCGAGCAGCAGTTCTGTAGCGCAGCATGGCACTGGTATTTGGGCGCCCCCATCGCCAAACGAGTGACGGGGGCAGGCGCGCGCCACGGCCACTCGTGCTTGCAAGGACAGGCCGAACACTCAGGTGCTGTCAGCAAACGCGGGGAGACCTGCACTCTTTTCCCAGGCACCGGCTGTGCGCGCCAGGGACCGCGGCGAGCCCCTCTGCGCGGCTGCCACGAACCGCAGTGGACCCGGTTATGTGGCCGCTGCAGAAAAAAAAGGATTGTCGCATAATTATCATTCTCGTGCTTTCGTTATTGAGGATACACGGACAGCTTGCGCTGAATTCCAAGCCCGTGGATATAAGTGTGATCGTATCGCACATACGGAGGTGATGACCTCCACTGGTACACAGTATCTGGGTGCGCTACTTTCGGGTGATTACCAATTGTTATGGGCTGCAACACCTGCCGACTGGCATGTGAGGCTGCCTGGCAAGAGGGCAGGGCCACGCTACCAGCGTATCCAAAATCTGATGTCAAAGGCTCGGGCTCTACGCATGATCATTGTACTTGTGGGGCCACCAGGATATTTCTGGAGAGCAGGTCCCATGCGGAATGTTTTTGAAGATCTTAAGTTACAAGTCGTGCGCATGCGTTTCTGCCACTTCGGCCTTAAGTACGACCGCGCCAACAAGTTGCCCAGCTGATCATGTCTGCAAGTGGCTACTACGTGCGCCCGCATCCCTAGCAATTTATGGAGATGCGCATGTAATATAGCAGGGAAACCTGCGGAACCCACTGAGCATATTCTAGTTTGGTACGGACAGGGTGCTCAGAAAGCTGAATGGCGGAATAAGACACTAGCGATCATGACACCAAGGTTGATCGATCACGTGGACTTATATAAAACAGGGTTTACATCTTACACAAAGAAACCACCTAAGTGCTGTACATGTGAGTATCCATGCCCGTGTTGGTAAAGGAGTTCGAACTTACGTTCAGTCTCCTAAGAATGGCCCTGAATGGGACCATGCTGTGAGACGGGTGACGATGAACCTGGACGACAACGCGATCATCCAGGTCATCAAGATCCAGGACCAGCCGACTAGGTACAACTATGACGCACCATTGCCGGATGGTGCTACTAACATCCGTACTCGACTATGCTGGGAGCAGCCGGAGCCAACCCTTCTGGGAGACGGCAACTCACGACCACGCTCAAGGCGAGTGGCGATCATCGGTGACGATCGTCTTCCCCCCCTTCGATTGGGCGCGGCAGCGTGCTACCCTCTATTCCAGAATTCCCGACACTTAGCTTACCAGAAACAGAACAACAGACAGCACTACCAACAGATGCCAGAATTTAACAAACATAAGAGAAGCTGGCATCAAACCGCTCAAGATACCCAAAATAGTCGAAGAAGGCAACGACGACTGCGGAGACGACCTCAAAGGACTCGGGTGTAGTGCGTACTACACCGACGTACCTTTGGACTCCGACACGGATTGTAACGGTGAAGAGGAGACCTTCATCACTCTACCTGCAGGGCAACTTGCCGAATCCCACGCAGATGTATTCTCCATAATCCCCACCTTGTGTTCTGGACGACATAACAAGGTATATATGTAAGAACTATGTGGGGGAATTGGAGGCATCTCCCAGCTAGCATTCAGCCGAGGTCTGTCATCAGGGGGAAATCTCGACAAACGTGCCTTCGTTGATCTTGGAAGCAAGGAGGTCCATGATGCAGTGATGCACTATTTAGACGTTTGCTTCGTTAAGGTTGTCATACTACAGCCCAGCTGCAGAACGACTGGCTGACCTTCCTACTTCAATGCTAAGGTTAATTACGACACCTGACATGATCACCATAAAGCGGAATTGCCACACAACAAGTTCTGTGGGAAGGTAGTTGTACGTCAAAATTATTTCCGACGGGTCTATTTAAGAGAACAACCAGTAGGGGCTTGGGTGGATCAGATACCGCCCTGGACTACGTTGGCCAACAGCAAGGGCACTTGCAAGGTACATATGGGTCAATGTACTACAGGTCTACGTGATTCCCATGGGGTACTGATACGTAAACCGACTGAGATCATGGCCAACCATCGCTTATTATTTACTCGTTTTGAACGAAAGCGATGTAATGGTCATCGTCAACATGCGTCGGTGTGCAATAAGGAACTGTCCATGGCTGCACAATATACACCAAAGATGCAGTCGCTTCTTGTTGAATCTGTTCAGATCGCACACGATCTTCCAGACAACTAGCGACCCTTTCCATGGCTGTCCATATTTGTCCACCGTGTTGGCGACCAACGCAAGGGGATACGATTTGGACGACTCGGGTCTTCCCCGACAACCTGATGGCTCGATTGCTAGACCACCGTCGGGAGGGCTTGGCTGTCCTGCCTGCGCGGATAACGTTAACATGCACTCTCCATCTCATGATAGAGATCCGAGACATTGCAGATGGTACGATAAGGACGATTAGCATTGGGAGTGTCCAGGTTGAAAGAAGAACTACGGGAAGAACAAACCTGGACATGTACTAACACCTGGCAAATTCAAGTTTGCCAAGCCTTGGAAGCTCCCCGACAATCATGGACAGATCCCGCCGGTTCCCGTCGGACCGGCAGCAGGACCTGCACCGCCAGATCCTGCCGCAGCAGCAGCACCGCCACCTGAGGCACCAGCAGCACTGAGAGCACCTTGACCTGGCTTGAGAGCTGGATCTACCGCGGGCGCAAGCAGTCACGACATTACTGTTGGAAGACATGCTGCTGAACCTGCTGCAGGGCAACCTGCTTCAAGTGGAGCTGGCAGCTCGGATGGCCACCTCCGACTACCACGGGTTAGAGTCAGACGTGGTCGACAGCAAGGTGGAGAAGCGCCTCCACCACCACCGGCAGGGAATCCTGCCGCACGACCACGACTACCAGATTGGTCACGGTTCGACGTACAAACCAGCTTACAAAATTTGCGAAGCCTTGACCCCAGCGTGGTAACACGCGAGTTGCGCAAGTTGCACGTACGCTGGTTCCATGCGAAGGAGCCTAAGATGAGACTCAGCTTAAGCGAAATAGGTCTGGACAATGTTAGACCCAACCTCATCAAGGGCGTCTGCGACGCGCGCCGGGAATGCAGAGCTTGGGTCAAACCTGGACACGCAGTTATACCCTCTACTGCAGTACCTGGCAAATCCAATCATGAAATGGAACGTGATTTGATGTTCTACAAGCAGGATCACAATCTATTTCACATGATCGATCGTTGTATACGATATGCAACTGGGATGAAGAATACCAGATAAAATTATGACTACTATCCTGGATGCATATCATCAGTGCTGGATGCAGTTTGGACCAGCTAAGGTACTTTACTGGGATGGAGAAGGTGCCCTTAATAATGGCATTGCGAAAGCAGTCCTCAAGGCAAAAGGCATTGAACTTAGAATACGTGCGCGTGGACAGCGCGCGACGACGATCGAGGCCAGAAATGGCATCCTACGTCATTTACCTCACGCCATGGAGGCTGAACTCAATAGGTTAGACATACCTCTTGTGTTCACCAGACTACTGCACGAAGCCTGGTTCGCCGCCAACGCATTCACCTTCTACAGTGATGTGTCTCTCCACAATGCATTGTTTGGACGGCAACCAGCAATGCTCCCTGACCTTCCTGTTCTGGACCGCGAGCAGCCGACATAAACCTCATATCATTCTCGTGAACAGACGATACGCAGGGCATGTATTGAAGCGATCGCACAGGCCACGGCAGCAGCTAAGACCAATCGTGCTCTACGTACTAAGACGACAATTACAGGTCAGCACTATTATGACGAAGGAGATTTGGTTGACTACCATCGCTTTACGACTACTAAAGATGACTGGGGAGGCCGGAATGGCCCGTTCCCAGTTGTAAGGAGGGACCCCGAAAGGGGTCAGGTCATCACCCGAGTAGGCAATCGAGATGTTCAAGTACAATGCGGCGATGCAAGACACTCGCTCTATATTGAAGCACTCATAGCCCGAGAGATGGGCTCCGACAACACTGCACCATTTTCAGCGTTGACATCCGTAGCTAGCCTGTCAGCGGGGAGACCTGCGTTGACTTTTGGCTATGTGCCGACCAAGAGAGGCACGCTTCAGATGACAGCGGCAAGTCGTCTATCTCCAAAGGTACATTTGGCTCTACAATATTTCATCAGAAACTACTTTCGCATCGAGAATGTAGTTTCGGTCAGATTAGCCAAGAGTATACATACGCTACCCCCGGTTACTTATGCTGACAGCTGCACATTGGTCCATTACGACAACGACGTGGATCCAGGATTCCACTACCATGAAGCAGAAGGTACTGCCCTGAATATGCATGATATAACTGGATCAGCACATTCACGAATCATCAAATGCCTGAAGTCCACTAAACTTCAGGCAGGCTTCGATCAGTACATGTCAAAGTTTGAGGACTTGGCTGATGCGCCGACGCCTGAAGGAGCCGCAAGAGAGGCTTCAGAAGCCGAGCCAGAACATGATGACGGACGGCTGTCTACGATCAACGAGGAATCAGAAGCTGATCTTGAGTCACATGTCATGGAGGTATGGTACGCGGAGCTGCGAAAGGAAAAGGAATTGTTGGAGACAACTCCACAACTAGACCTCTTTACCGTGCCCACACATATGGTTCCTGATCAGAGTGTGCTGGTCACTGTAGCTGATGAACAGCGGGGACACCTGCCGACGATCCCGATACCGAGGAGACGTACTACGCCCCCCTGTGCACCATGGTCGAAGACGACAGCGACGGACTCGACTCTGACGAAAACTGTCGATGCGTTGAACTGTGCCTTACGACAGAAATGTCAAAGGTAGTCTTGTCCGAGCAGCAACGCATGTTGTTAGACGCCGACCGGGTGACCACTATGCGAGTATATGTTACTGCCGCTGCAAAGCGAGCTG
This sequence comes from Prorocentrum cordatum, assembly GCA_963575745.1. Taxonomy (NCBI): domain Eukaryota; class Dinophyceae; order Prorocentrales; family Prorocentraceae; genus Prorocentrum; species Prorocentrum cordatum. The sequence continues at coordinate 110,984 of CAUYUJ010016332.1, read as the reverse complement.
CGGTCGTCAAGGAAGACGACCTCCTCGCCAATGCTGACATTCAGGCGAATCCCGAGAAAATATCGAATGCCCTTTTCATTGAGACGAAGACAAGGTTCGACAAAACATGTTCCAACATGCACGAGATCGCCAAAGCGTCGAACATCATGACTTCGAGATATGCATATATTTGGAAATTCGTGAAAAAAACGAAAAGGGTGAGATGGAACGTGCCATCCGACTTCGTTTGGTACTTCGAGGCTTCATGGGCCTTGAAGCTTTCGACGTCGAAACATTTTCGGGAACAGCCAGAAGGTCAAGCCAGAGGTTACGTGCCAGCACGGCAGCGTGCAAGAAGCAGTGGATCATTGCTTCCCTGGACATCAACCTGGCCTTCCTGAAGGGATTGACCGATCGGGAACTCGCTGAGGCAACTGGTGAAAAGGAACGTGCGGCGTGCTTCGCCTTGCCGCCTGGATCGGCAAGTGTGCTCCGCACTCTTCCGGGATTGAGAACTACGACGAGTCAAAGCACTGTTTGCAGTGCTTGAAACCGGGCACAGGCACTAAGGGCGCCCCACGGGCTCTCTCACTTGAGCCCAGGAGAACCACCAGAGGATTCGGCCTCCGACCTACGTCTTACGACGAGGAGTTCGAGACGAGCAGCAACCTGCTCACGGCCGAGCATGTTGATCACATAAGCATGGCCTGTACTGAGGACACTGTTGACAAGCGTGTCAAATGCGTTGAGGATGCTTTTGGTAAGTGTAATCTCAACAAGCACACATGCACGAACTGTGCTGTGTTATTATATACCAAGGATGAGGACGGCAATGTCACTTTGGATCAAGATGAATATACGAAACAGCTCCGTCCTGTACAACATCTTGAAGTGACTGGTGCTGACTCTGACGCTCAAGCGACCAAGATGGTGGCAGAAATGTTCGTCAGTCTCAGAGGTGCGCTGGCATACGCACTGGTCACCCAGATATGGTTTATGGTATATGTTGTATCTCTACAGCGTGTCCAAGAACCGACCAATATTCAAGTGCGACGACTGAACGCGATCACCAGAAAGCGACAGGCCTGGCGATGAACCCCACGGGCGAGGTCGACTTACGTAGCGACTCAGGCTATCGACGCTTGAGTGGAGACGCCGACGACGACGTCAAAGGCTATGGCATTCGCGGAAAAAACTTGCCACGACGTGGAAACACGTCATCTGGCAAGCCTGTCGTTCACTTGATTGATGCGCACTGCAAGTCTCACCGCTCGCAAGTCCGCTCAAGCTACTCAGCAGAGACACTTGCAGCAGCCCATAATTTGGAGGACTGCTATCCCACGATTGTGACTCTGCACGAGCTCCACGCGGGGCCACTCATGCCCACTCAGTTGAAAGCCATACTTGAGTTGGGTGGCCTGAGCATCAAGGTCACCTTGACCATCGATGCTGAGTCTGTCTTTAAGTCCTTGTCAAGCAAATACTTGAAGAAGCCGACTGAGTGTACCCTGTGGGACGCATACGTTGGATACGACAGATGATGGAGCGCGGAATCGCGCATAGCATTCAGCGGTGTGATACCCGCGACACGACTGCGGATGGACACACCAAGGGGAGCGTCGACAGAGAGATGCTCCTACAAGTCATGGGAGGTATACAGACCTTCGAACATGACTTAAAAAGACACACTCCATATTGGGCCGGCCAGACAAGAAGTTCTGAGGCCGCCTGAGGAGTACATTACATGCGAGGCAACTTGCTGGCGGGTTCAACTCCATCGGGCCTGTTTCTTTTCCTGTCTTTATATAGGTTAGCTGCTGAACTGTTCCTGCAATGCGGGCGGTGGGCGCACGCTTCCCCCCCCCCCCCCCCCCCCCGACTCTAAAGCGAGCTGGGGGGCGTGATGGGGTGGAAGCGAGCGCGCGCCCGCGGCCGCCATGGCTCGCAGCGGCCGGCCGCCCAGATTTGACTGCGCCTCACCGCGAGGCGCACTATCGCTATTGATACTAAAAGGCAACCCCTTTTACTTGACATGGCATCCCCTCTTGCAGTAGGACTATCGTTTTTTACTATGCAACCGAGCTGGAGCTTGGCTTCGCCTGAGGCGAAGCTGTTGCCTGGGCCTCCCAGCCCCCTTCGAACTCCCGGGCCATCTTGGCCATCTTGGAGGCCATCTTGGAGCCGTTTTGGGCAGAAAAGCAGGGAATTGAGGTCCGTGAAAAAATCCCGGGACCCCTGCGGGGCGGGCCGAAGCCCCGCGGGGAGATCTTTTTGGAAAAAGAACGAAAACCAAAACCGACAGGGCCTAGCACGCCAGGCACCCCTGCGATGAATCGACAGGGGGCGGCGGATTACTATTACTACTACTACTACTACTACTACTACTACTACTACTACTACAACTACTACTACTACTACTACTACTACTACTACTACTACTACTACTACTACTACCTCTACTACTACTACTACTACTACGACTACCACCACAACCACCACCATGACTACTACTACGACCACTACTACTACTACTACTAATACTACTACTACTACTACTACTACTACTACTACTATCACTACTAGAAATACTATTGGTACTACCACGTTTACAACTGCGACTACTATCGCGACCATTTATTTTTACTACTACTACTACTCCTACTACTACTACTACTACTACTACTACTGCTTTTATTTCCACTAGAACTACTAAATGTACTACTACTACTACTACTACTACTACTACTACTACTACTACTACTACTACCACTACTGCTACTATTCCTGCTACTTTTGCTACCTCTTTTGAAAATACTGTTTCCGCCAGCGATGCGAGTATTACCCTAGCGACCAGCATTGCGACCCTGATTAATGCACGCACGACTACTATGGTTTGTACTAATATGCTTCCATTACTACTACTACGATGACGACGACACCTGCTATTGCTGTTCGTATTGGTTCGTCTACTACTACTACTACTACTACTACTACTACTACTACTACGATTATTACTAATTCGATTTTTCTGTTACTTTTCCTACTACTGCTAGGACTACTACTACTACGACTCCTATGACATCAACAACAACAACTAGTACTACAACCAATAGTACTACTAATTCAACTATTACTGTTATTATTACTACTACTACTACTACCTCGATTACTGATGCTTCTACTGCTACGACGATTAATACTACTACTATTACTACTACTACTACTACTACTACTACCACAAGTTATATTACGACTACCATTTCCATTACAACTACGATTACTTTTACAACATATTATACTACTACGTCTACTACTACTACTACTCCTACTCCTACTACTACTACTACTACTACTACTGCTACTACTACTACTACTATTAGTACTATTATTATTACTACTACTACTACTACTCCTATTACGATGACTACTACTACAACTACTACTACTACTACGACTACTACTACTACTACTACTACTACTACTACTACTACTACTACTACTACTACTAGTACTATTACGACCATTGCTGCGGCGACTTTCGTTACTTCCAGTATCCGTTCTATTTTAAGTCATATGATAATTATTAGTATCGCACCACTACTACTACCATTGCTTTCATTTTGGTCACACCTGACCTACGGCCGGTGAGGTTTGGGTTTGGGGTTGGGTGGAATCCGAATCGGAATCCTACTGCGGTTGGAATCCGATGCAATCAAGACCCGAGTGTGTAATCGAAATCCGATTGTAATCGGAATCCTAGTTAGATCGGAACCTTAGTAGAATCGGATTACACCTGTAAGCGGTGTCATGTTGCAATCGGTATCCCATCCGGATCTTATTGAATTCGCATTGCAATCGGAACCCGATTGGAATCTTATTGGGATCTTATTGTAATCGGAATCCGATTGAAATCTGATTGTATGCGGGATCCTATTGGAGTCCAAGGGGAATGTTATTCCAATCGGAATCCCAATGAAATCGAACTGGGACCTTATTTTAATCCTGCAGGATTCCATTACGATCCTATATGATGCCAGAAGGATCCCGTGGGATTCAATAGGGGCCCCGTCGGATTTCATAGGGATCCCATTGGATTCCATAAGGATCCTATAAGATGCCATCGGGATACTACAGAATTCGATAGGGACCCTTTTAGGATTGCAGTGGGACTCTATAGGATCTCATTGGGATCCCATAGGATGCCACAGGGATCCGACAGGGATCCGATGGTATGCCATACAAGTATCATGGTATACCGTATTGATTTATATTATTCCGCTGAGATTTGATAGGATGCCATAGGGATCATATGGGGTGCCATAGGGATCCGATGGCATTTCGTAGAGATCCAATTGAATCCCGCAGAGACCCGATCGGATTCCATAGGGATGCTATAGGATTCCATAGAGTTCCATACAGATCCCAATGGATCCTACAGGATGCCATCGGGATCCTATAGGGTTCCGTATGTTGTTTTGGGAGTGCGTAGGGATCATATAGGATTCCATGGGGATCACATTAGGAAATCTTGCCCGGATCTGTAAGGATTGCCTAGATGTAAAATAGGATTCAATGGACGATCCTTTAAGATGAATGCCATAAAAGGCCATATCGAATTCCATGTGGCTCCTGTGGCATTACATCGGGATCCTATAGGATCCTACCAGGATCTTATGGGATTCCATAGGGATCCTCTAGGATCCCATAGGGATCCCATAAGATGTCGGATCCCATCGGAGTCCTCCGGATCCTATACGATCCCATCGGGGTCTTATAGAGTTCCATATGGGACTTTTTAGGATTGCGCTGGGATCCTATAGGGCCCCATTGGGACCCATAGGATGCCACCAGGACCCTATAGGGATCCTACGGGATGCCATAATGATATTTTTCCCAACAATCCTGTGGTCTTGGGTCCTCGTTTTGAAGAGACGGCGCCCCGCGTTCCTCACCTCCTCCTCCTCCCCCCCCCTCCCTCCTCATCATCATCATCATCATCATCATCATCATCATCATCATCATCATCATCATCATCATCATCATCATCATCATCATCATCATCATCATCATCATCATCATCATCATCATCATCATCATCATCATCATCATCATCATCATCATCATCATCATCATCATCATCATCACCACGCATCCCCACCACCCATTTCGGCACACCCCTCACACGTTTCGTGGCCCCATAGGGAGCTCCACCGAAGGCCCCAGTGGCAGGGTCCGCATGCCTCCCCACCACCCATTTCGGCACACCCCTCACACGTTTCGTGGCCCCATAGGGAGCTCCACCGAAGGCCCCAGTGGCAGGGTCCGCATGCCTCCCCACCACCCATTTCGGCACACCCCTCACACGTTTCGTGGCCCCATAGGGAGCTCCACCGAAGGCCCCCAGGGTCCGCATGCCTCCCCACCACCCATTTCGGCACACCCCTCACACGTTTCGTGGCCCCATAGGGAGCTCCACCGAAGGCCCCAGTGGCACGCATGCCTCCCCACCACCCATTTCGGCACACCCCTCACACGTTTCGTGGCCCCATAGGGAGCTCCACCGAAGGCCCCAGTGGCAGGGTCCGCATGCCTCCCCACCACCATTTCGGCACACCCCTCACACGTTTCGTGGCCCCATAGGGAGCTCCACCGAAGGCCCCAGTGGCAGGGTTCGCATGCCTCCCCACCACCCATTTCGGCACACCCCTCACACGTTTCGTGGCCCCATAGGGAGCTCCACCGAAGGCCCCAGTGGCAGGGTTCGCATGCCTCCCCACCACCCATTTCGGCACACCCCTCACACGTTTCGTGGCCCCATAGGGAGCTCCACCGAAGGCCCCAGTGGCAGGGTTCGCATGTCTCCCCACCACCATTTCGGCACACCCCTCACACGTTTCGTGGCCCCATAGGGAGCTCCACCGAAGGCCCCAGTGGCAGGGTCCGCATGCCTCCCCACCACCCATTTCGGCACACCCCTCACACGTTTCGTGGCCCCATAGGGAGCTCCACCGAAGGCCCCAGTGGCCTGGTTCGTATGCCTCCCCAACACCCATTTCGGCACATCCCTCACACGTTTCGTGGCCCCATGGGGATTTCCACTGAAGGCCCCAGTGACTGGGTTCGCATGCGCCCCCACACCCATTTCGGCACACCCCTCACACGTTTCGTGGCACCATAGGGAGCTCCACCGAAGGCCCCAGTGGCTGCGTTCGCATGCCGCCCCCACACCAATTTCGGCACACCCCTCACACGTTTCGTGGCCCCACAGGGAGCTCCACCGAAGGCCCCAGTGGCTGCGTTCGCATGCCGCCCCCACACCAACTTCGGTGCACCCCTCACACGTTTCGTGGCCCCATAAGGAGCTCCACCGAAGGCCCCAGTGGCAACGTTCGCATGCCGCCCCCACACCCATTTCGGCACACCCCTCAAACGGTTCGTGGCCCCATAGGGAGATCCACCGAAGACGGTACTCACACCAACATTATTCACAACTGCATATGGTTGGGTCCTTCGCCAGGCTAATTAATTACCATCCGGATCTTAGCGGATGACGGGAAGCGTCTTCGAGGAACGAGAAGCGAGCTGGACGTTTTGGCTGAATCCTCCTCATATCAGTAAGAGAGCTCTTAACTATAGGGGGTGGCGGGGTGCACGGTATGGAGGCTTAGCGGATGACGGGAAGCGCGCTTAGACTCGAAGAGTCGCGCGATGGACGTTGGTCCCGGCCCGGAGGGATTTATCAACTGGGGAGGTCCAGGAGGGGAAGGGTTCGGGGTTGCTCCTTCGGACGACCCTGGCAGATTCCCCGGAATGGCCATTTCGCCTGAGACATCCTCACAAAATGGAGATGTCGGAAGCTCTCGTTTAAGACGTTTTATGTTAAAAATGACGATTTCGCCACATCCTCAAAAAAACGGGATGTTGAAATCGGTCGTGAAATCTTCGGATCTTCGAAAATCGGGCTCTCGCTTGAGACATCCTCGAAAAAGTGGGATGTCGAAAAAGCTGCTTTCAGACCTCTTATGCCAAAAATGAGCGTTTCGCCTGAGACATCCTCAGAAAATGGAGATGTTGAAATCGCTTGTGAAACCTTCGGATCTTCGAAAATGGGGCTCTCGCCTGAGACATCCTCCAACAACTGAGATGTTGAAGTAGCTGTTTGTACGGCATCTTCTGGGAGTGCTCTTGGAGGACTTGCAATGTGGCCCCAAAAGCAACATCATTAAACAACCATTGGTTTTTCAATACTTGTGTTCAAAAGTAAGCGTTTCGCTCGAGACATCCTCAAAAAATACTCGCCCACAGCAGGTGGAGTTCACTCCCCGCGCTAGTTCAGCCCTCCCTGATGATAGCGATGAGGTTGATGACGGTAATGATGATGATGACGATGATGATGATGATGATGATGATGATGATGACGACGGTGATGATGATCATGATCTCGCCGTGGGTGTCAGCGCCAATTCTGAACTCGCGCGGGTAGTGAACTCCACCTGGTGCCTTTGGTGGACGTGCGGGGTGAGCGGCACGTCTGAACTCGCGCGGGTCGTGAACTCCATCTGGTACATTTTGTGGACGTTCGGGGTGAGCGCCACGTCTGAACTTGCGCGGGTAGTGAACTCTATCTGGTCCCTTTGGGGACGTTGTGGGTGAGCGGCACGTCTGAACTTGCGCGGGTAGTGAACTCCATCTGGTACCCTTTGTGGACGTTCGGGGTGAGCGCCACGTCTGAACTTGCGCGGGTAGTGAACTCCACTTGGTACCCCATGTGAACGTTTGGGAAGAGCGCTTACGTGACATGTGACTTTAATGTTGGTGCACGTTCTTGCCAAGCTCTTCGATTTCACGCGCTTCCCGTTCATGTCAAGAAAGGGTCCTCGGGATGGCGATTTCGCGTGAGACATCCTCACAAAACTGAGATCTTCGCGACATCGCGTTTAACAAAAAGCAAGCGTTTCGCTCGAGACATCCTCGACAAGTTGATGACAGCGAAATTTCGCCGTCTGTGAAAATTTGCGTTTCGCTTGGGACATCCTCGAACAAATGAGATGACGATTGAAGTCTTTAACTAACTCTTATGTTAAGAATTGCGATTTCGCTAGGGACATCCTCAGAAAACGAGCGGCAGCACGGCGGACCAGAACGAAGAGCACGGCAGACAATTTGCATTTCGCTAGGGACATCCTCAACAAAATGAGGTGTCCTCAACGTCGTCTTGGTATCGTTCTCGAAGTACCTCAAGATGACGAAATAAGAGGCCAAACGTCAAGATGGCTGTCAGAACGATTGGGGGACTTCCGAAAATAGCGGTTTCGCTAGGGACATCCTCAAAAAGTGAAAACATACACCAGCATCGACTTGAAATCTGTTGTTCTTACATAGTTTTGACTTTGCTTATGAAAAGGCTTCCAGACAGCCCAAGGCAGCCTTCAAAAAATGTCGATTTCGGTAGGAACATCCTCGAAAAAATGATGCGTGCGACATCGCATCGTAATGATTTTAGGAGGGCATCAGGAAGCAAACTAATGCCACAACATGGCTCCCAGAGCGCCCTTAAGGTTGCTCAAAATAGTGATTTCGCTAGGGACATCTTCAACAAAAATAACAAAGCGAACAACATCGTTTTGAAAACTGCTGTTTGAACATCGTCTGGGGATCGCTCCTGAAAAGGCTTCTAGATGGTTTAAGCCAGTCATCTAAAAATGACGATTTCGCTAGGTACATCCTGAAAAAATGAATGTGTGCAACATCGGACTGCAACGGTTTTGTAAGGCATCAAGAAGGCCTCCAAAGGCCCCAAACAAGCCCAACTTTGACACCCAGGAGCGCCCTCGAGACGATCCAAAATGGCGATTTCGCTTGAGACATCCTTACAACAATGAAATGTTCACAACATCGATTTCATCAAAAATGAGTGTTTCGCTTGAGACATCCCTTAAACATGGGAAGCCGCGAATTCGACAGATGTTCAAAAACTAGCGTCTCGCCTGAGACATCCTAACAAACAGTATATCTTGGAGTGGTGTTTTTACTACCTCTCGTGTTAAAAATCGCGCTCCCGCTGCATACATCCTCAAACAAATCGGGCGGAGCATGGCCGGCGAAAAAAGAGCAAGGCAGAGAATGAGCAGTTCTGCCGTGCTCCTTCGCTCTTGACGTCTATTCTGCCGCGCTCTTTCGTTCCTGGGGTCTATTCTGAAATGCTCCTTGTTTTTTTGTGCCGTGCTCCTTCGCTCTTCGGACCTATTCTGCCATGCTCCTGGCTACTTTCTGTCACAATCCTTTGTTCTTGGGGCTTATGATGCCGTGCTCCTGGTCGTTTTCTGCCGTGCTCCTTAGCTCTTGGGGCATATTCTGCCGTGCTCCTTCGCTTTCGGGGTTTATTCTGCCGTGCTCCTTGTCTTTTTCTTGCTTAATCCTTCCCTGGGGCGTAATATGCCGTATTATTGCATCCATCTTGCCGTGCTCCTTAGCTCTTGCGGTCTATTCTGCCATGCTCCTGGTCACTGGTCGCGTTTTGCAATGCTTCTTTCCTGGCGCCTATTCTGCCGTGCTCCTCAGCTCTTGGGGTCTATTATGTCGTGCTCCTGTTCTTCTTTCTATCATGCTCCTTCGCTCCTGGGGCCTAATTTGCCGTGCTCCTTCGGTCTTGGGGTCTATTCTGCCGTGCGCTTTGTCTTGTTTTGCCGTGGTCCTTTGCGATTGAGGTTCGTATTCCTAGTTTTTTTTGCCGTGCTCTTTAGCTCTTGGAGTTGATTTTGCCGAACATAGACGGGCACGACAAAACACGCAAGATCACGGCAAAACAGACAGAACACACGGGAACACGGCAAAACACACAGGAGCACGGCAGCACACGCAGGAGCATGGCAGAACAAGTAGGAGCATGGCAGAACACACAAGAGCGCGGCAGAATGCACAGGAGCACGACAGAACACACAGGAACACGGCAGACCACGCAGGAGCACGGCAGAACACACAGGAACATTGCATATTTCGTTTCACATGCTTGGTGGACGAAGCGACTCTTCTCAAGGAATGAGTTGGAATAAAGCCCTGAAGATCGTCCTAGATGGTCTATTCTGCCGTGCTCCTGGTTTTTTCTATCGTGCTCCTTGGCTCTTGGGGCCTATTCTGCCGTGCTCCTTCGCTCTTGGGGCTATTCTGCCGTGCTCTTTGTCTTCTTCTGCCATGGTCCTTTACTCTTGGGTTCCGTATTCCTGGTCCTTCTCTGCCGTGCTCTTTAGCCCTTGGGGTTGATTCTGCCGAACATAGAGGGGCACGGCACAACACGCAGGAGCACGGCAAAACAGACAGAGCACACAGGAACACGGCAGAACACACATGAGCACGACAGCACACGCAGGAGCATGGCAACACAAGCAGGTACATGATAGAACATACGGGAGCACGGCAGAACACACAGGAGCACGGCAGAACACGCAGGAGCATGGCAGAAAAAGCAGGGACATGGCAGAACACACAAGAGCACGGCAGAATACAGCAGCACGGCAGAACACGCAGGAACACGGCAGACCATGCAGAAGCACGGCAGAACACACAGGCGCACGGCAAATTCCATTTTACATGCTTGGTGGACACAGCGACGCTTCCCGTTTTTGCCCGGTCAGGTTCCATAGATACCCGATCGGACTCTATAGGGGTCTCATGGGGTGACATCGGGATCCCTTGGGATTTCATGGATGCGATATGGAATTCCGTGGAGGTCCGATCGGTGATTCCATAGTGTTCCATAGAGATCCTAAGGGATCCTAAAGGGTGCCATTGGGATCCTATAGGGTTCCGTTGGGACCCTTTGGGGCTGCATCGGGATTCTATGGGATTCCACTTAGATTAGGATCCCATTTTGATCTTTTAGGATTGCCTAGATGTCTCCATGAACGATCCTATACGATCGCATGGGGACCCCATAGGATGTCATAATGACCCTGTAAGATTCTATGAAGATCCTACAAGAATCCATCGGGACCCGATGGGATTGCATCGAGATCTCATGGGTTTCCGTGGGGATCCTGTACAATTCCATAGGGACCCTATAGGTTTCCATCGGGATCCTCGAAACTTGCATCGGGATCCGATCGGTGTCCATCGGGATGCTATGGGTTGCCACAGGATCTTGAAGGATGCCATAAGGATCCCATCAGATGCCATAGGGGATTTTGTAGGGTTCCATCGAGATCCCATCGGATCCCATAGGAGCCCGAAAGAAGCCCTGGATCCGACGCCCGTCTGGACTGCAAAATTTCGCACGCGGAAGATCAACGGAGACACCGACTGAACATCTTACAGGAAGAAAAGCGCCTGCCATAGGTCAGGTGTGAAATCAATTGAGTGTGCTTTGCTTTCTACACATCCGTACTGAAGGCCCAGCAGAAATAGTACCAAGCGAACAATATGGGAAGGCCACCATGCAGATGGTGCGGCCCTAATACTGCGACTAAGCTTATTATTACGACGGCTACTACTACTACTACTACTACTACTACGACTACTACTACTACTACTACTACTACTACTACTACTATTACTACTACGACTACTACTACTACTACTACTACTAATAATAATAATAATAATAATAATTTTACTAATACTAATATTAATACTAATACTACTACGACTACTACTACTACTACGACTACTACTACTACTACTTCTACTACTACTACTACTACGATCACAACAACTACGACTACCACTACTACTATTAGTACCTTTGCTACTACTACGACTACTACTGCTGCTACTACTCTACTACTACTATTAATACTACTTCTGCGACTACTACGACTACTACTATTACTATCACTACTACTACCACTACTACTACTACTACTACTACTACTGCTACTACCATTGTTTTTACTACTATTCCTACCACCGCCACGACTCCGACTACGACTACCACTATTTTTACCACCCGTACCACGATTACTACTACTACAAGTATTCTTGTTACTACTACTCCCACTACCACTACCACTACTACTACTACTACTACGACTATTACTACTACTACTACTAGTACCACTACTACTACTATTACTACTACTACTACTACGACTACTACTATTTCTGCTGCTACTACTACTACTACTACTATTATGCTACTCCTAGTAGTACTGTTACTACTTGGTTTACTATTACTGCTACTACTACTACTACTACTACTACTACTACTGGTACTACTACTACTACCATTATTATTACCACTACTATTACTACTACTACTACTGCTACTACTACTTCTACTTCTGCCGCTACTCGTACTACTACTACTACCACTACTACTGCTACTACTACTACTACTACTACTACCTACTACTACTACTACTACTACTACTACTGCTGCTGCTGCTGCTACTACTACTACTACTACTACTACTACTCTACTACTACTACTACTACTACTACTACTACTACTACTACTACTACTACTACTACGACTACTACTACTACTACTACTACTACTACTACTACTACTACTACTACTACTACTACTACTACTACTACTACTACTACTACTACTACTACTACTACTACTACTACTACTACTACTACTACTACTACTACTACTACTACTACTACTACTACTACTACTACTACTACTACTACTACTACTACTACTACTACTACTACTACTACTACTACTACTACTACTACTACTACTACTACTACTACTACTACTACTACTACTACTACTACTACTACTACTACTACTACTACCTACTACCTACTACCTACTACCTACTACCTACTACCTACTACCTACTACCTACTACCTACTACCTACTACCTACTACCTGCTACTACTACTACTACTACTACTTCTACTACTACTACTACTACTACTACTACTACTACTACTACTACTACGACTACTACTACTACTACTACTACTACTACTAGTACGATCGAAACTAGTATTACGACCACTACTATTACTACTATTGTTACTACTGCCACGTTTTTCATCCATACTTATCATTACGACTACTACGACGACTACTACCACTACTACTACTACTACTACTACTACTACTACTACTACTACTACTACTACTACTACTACTACTACTATACTACTACTGCTATCAGCTTGAGCTCCCACATCTAAGTGGGGCTCGTGTTTTCTCTTCATACCCCCGCGCAGGAACAGGAACACCCCACGTCATCATCGCCATCACCATCACCATCACCATCATCATCACCATCATGATACACGCATCGTCATCTCCAGCATCGCCTTCATTATTGCCACCATTTCACATCATCGTAATCATCATCCTCATCGTTCGCCATCACCGTCATCAACCCATCATCAGTCACCAGCACTTACCATCATCATCGTCATCGTCACACAATCATCACACACATACTCATCATTACCATTCCCATCATCCGCATTGCTACCATCATCGCCATCAGCATCACCACCATCATCACCCCCCGCACCCGAACACCATCACGAATCTATAGGGAATCTCAAGCGGGAGCTTCGTTTGTGAGTGAGTTGCGAGGAAGTTTCAGGCGGCCCCCCCTCCCCATGGGGCTCGCATCTCATGTCAGTAATCCGAACAAGTCACCCGAACCTTGTAACGGTCGTCACTTTGGGACCCCGGAGGCTTGAATATGAAGGTCTGTTAGCGTATTGAAGTCTCAGGCGGGAGCCCCGTCTGCATGGCGCCCGCACTTCATGTTCGAATCCGAGCGGGCCATCCAAAACTTGTAATTGTCGTTATGTTTGGGCCCCGAGGCTTGAATATGGAGGAAGTCTGAAGCAGAAACTTCGTCTGTGTCTGAATTGTGGGGAAGTTTCAGGCGGGAGCCCCCTCTCTATGGCGACCGCACTTCATGTTCGAATTCGAACTGGTCATCCAAACCTCGTAAAGATCGTCATTCTGGGGTCCCTGAGGCTTGAATTTTGAAGAAGTCTCCACTGGGGGCCCCGTCTGTGAGTGAATTGCGTGGCAGTCTCAGTTGGGGGTCCTTCCTATATGGGGCCCGCGCTTTTGTTCGAATCCGAGCTGGTCATCCAAACCATGCAACGGTGTTCATTTTTGGGCGCCTGAGGTTTGAATCTTGATGAAGTCTCCACTGAGATCCTCGTCTGTGAGTGAATCGCGTGGAAATCTCAGGCGGGAGTCATTTCTTTATGGGGCCCGCATTTTTTGTTCGAATCCGAGCGGGCCCCCCTCCAACCGTGTAAAGGTCGTCACTTTTGGGCCCTTGAGGTTAGAATCTTGAAAAAGTCTGAAGCGAGAGCCTCGTCAAAGAATGAACTGTGGGGAAGTCTCAAGCGGGAGTCCCTTCCCGCCCGCGCTTCAGGTTCGAATCCGAGGCGGGCCATCGGAATCTTGTAAGTGTCGTTACTTTTGAGCTCCTCAGGCCTACATCGTAAGGCGGGGGCCTCGTCGTGGCGGGAGCGTCGTCGTCAGTGAGGTGGAAGCCTCGTCTGTGGGGCTTGCGGCTCCATTATCGAATCCGAGCGAGTTTCTCGGTTTTCGTAGCTGTCGTCACGAGGGGGCTCTTCAGGTTTGAATGGGGATGCGCTTGCTTTTGCTGGGCCAGGGCCGCTCGGGGAAGACGCGCGTGGTGCAGAAGATCGTCTTCCCAGTGGTGGAGTATCTGTGGCCCTCGCAGGCGCCGGACACGGGCGCCATCATGGTCGTGGCCTTCTCGAACGCGCAGGCAAAGACCATCTCCACGGAGACGTTGAAGGCCAGAACGCTGCACAACGTCTGTGCCCTGCGAGCCCAGAAATACATCAACGCCTGGTCTGCCAGAGAGGTCTGGTCTGCCAGAGGTCTGGTCTGCCGGGAAGAAAACGTTGGTCTCGGACAACCGCTGCGTTTTCGACCTTCGGCACCAGCACGAGAACTTTTGGCTCGGTTACGGCATGGGCATATATTGGGAGACGCTGGCGAGGTGGATCAACGCCCGCGCTCGTCGCGACGCGCGGCGCCTCGGCGCGCCCCTCATTTTTAGCAGGCCGTAGAAGAGTGCATCTCGACTGACGGCGATCCAGGCGCGGGCCGGCACCCTCCTGAATGTCCCGGACATGCGCAAGGCGGGGGGCATTCACGGCGTCTTACCGGCACGCGCTGGCATGGAGGTCCGGTTCACGGCCGCGCAGGAGGAGCTGAAGAAGAAGTCTGGGTTCGCGCAGGAGCAACGGGCCACCATCGCGCCTTTCGAGTTTCACCCAGACGACGAGCGGGACTACGAGGGGTGCGCGCCGGGCCAGCTCTTTCGCCCCCGCTACCTACCGCGGGGAATCTGGACGCAGGTCCACGGCTTAAAGGAGCCCCCGATCTACATGGAGGTCGCCATGGTGCTGCTGCAGGGCGCCGAAGGCCCTGACGACGACGGCGAGGCCGGGGCGCGGGCGAGGAGTTTGCTCATGCTCAGGCCCTGCGGACAGGAGCTCGCGCGGCAAGGCTCGGGGCCGCACGTCGCGCGCCGCTCGGGGTTCACCTTGGCGCGCGCGTCGCGCTTGACCTCCGCGGCGTCGCAGGGTCAGACGCTGCGCGAGGGCGTCGCCATCGACTGCGCCGGAGATGACGGCGCTGGTCGCACGGGCGTGTCGGGCGACCAGTGGTGGCCGCACCTCTACGCCACGTTCCCCCGCGCCGCGTGCATGCGGGGCGCTCTGGGAGGAAGAGGGGAAGGATGAAGGGGGGAGGAGGACGAGGAGGAGGGGGAGGGGGGGGCAAGGGCGAAAAAGAGGAGGAGGGGGGGAAATTTGAAGAGGGGAGGGGGGGGATGAGGACTGAAGAGGGTCCAGGACGATATCGGGGCGATGGCGATGATGATGAGGAGGAGGACGAGGACGCAGAAAAGGGAGGTGGCCTCCGCCATTCGAAGATTGAAGGGCGAGGGGCAACCGATATAGATTATCACATGGTGTCCCACCGCCGGAGTAATGTTTATTACCGCGTGTACTACCACCACTAGTACTAGTATTAGTACTACTACTACTACTACTACTACTACTACTACTACTACTACTACTACTACTACTACTACTACTACTACTACTACTACTACTACTACTACTACTACTACTACTACTACTACTACTACTACTACTACTACTACTACTACTATACTACTACTACTACTACTACTACTACTACGACTACTACTACTACTACTACTAACTACTACTACTACTACCTACTACTACTACTACTACTACTACTACTACTACTACTACTACTACTACTACTACTACTACTACTACTACTACTACTACTACTACTACTACTACTACTACTACTACTACTACTACTACTACTACTACTACTACTACTACTACTACTACTACTACTACTACTACTACTACTACTACTACTACTACTACTACTACTACTACTACTACTACTACTACTACTACTACTACTACTACGATTACTACTACGACTACGACTACGACGACTACTACTACTACTACTACTATTACTACTACTACTACTACTACTACTACTACTACTACTACTACTAGCACCACGCCGACTCGAACTATTACTAGTACTACCACCACTACCATGTAACGCCCCTCACGGGGGTAGAAACCAATTGGACCAAGTGTATTTGCTGGGGCGTCACGCTGTCGCCTGCTCATCCTTTCCTCATCATGCTCGTCCTCCTCCTCGTCCTTCTCCTCGTCCTCCTCCTCCTCCTCCTTTTCCTTGTCCTCCTCCTCCTCCTCCTCCACGTCCTCCTCCTCCTCCGCCTCCCCCTCCCTACCTCGGGCGTGATGGACCATGGGACCTCATGGAGCCTCCTGGTAATCCCGGGGGCCTCCTGGGATAGCAACCTCTGGGGACTTCCTGCGGCCTCTTGAAACCTCCTGGGCTATCCTAGGGTATCCTCAGCCCTCCAGGGGCGTCCGCAGCGTTCTGGAACTTTTGAGTCGTTCAGGATACGCCCGCAGCGTGATGGGACCTCCTGGGGCCTTGTGGGACCTCTCGGGGCATCCTGGGACCTCCTGGAGCGTCCTGGAGCCTCCTTAGGATTCCCACGGCCCCCGGGGACGTCCTGAAGCCTCCTGGAGCTTCCTGATGCCTCCTGAGACCTCCTGGGGCCTCTTGGCGGCTCTCGCCTCAAAATTGGCGACAGTTTCAAGGATGGGAGCCTTCCCTTTGAGAAAGAGGGCGCGGTAGACGTTGAAAAATGACGACAGTTGCACACTTGAGTCCCAAACCGTGCCGGGCGCTCCCCCCCGCCATTCCCGGTCCTGCATAGTACAGTGCGATTTGCCCCCTCCCCGCTGTCCCGCCGGCCCCCGGGAGGGCTAGTTTTCTGGTTTCCGCTGGTAAGAAACACTTCCCCCCCCTTTCGGCGGTGACGGAAGACAGGCGGCGGGGGAGAGCGGGTTGGCAGGGTGGCTGGTTGGGCACGGAGAGCAGGCGGAGGGGATCGGCTGGTTGGCGGGATGACAGGGTGGGCGGCTGGGCTGGTTGGCTGACGGGTTGGCTAGGTGGCGGGGTGGCTGGGTGGGCTGGCTGGCTGGTTGGACGGGTTGGCAGGTTGAGCTGGCTAGGGCAATTGGTTTCGATTGGTATTACTATTACTACGACTATTACGATTACCACTATTACTACAATCTCAATTTCTACGGACAGTACGACTACTACTACTACTACTACTACTACTACTACTACTACTACTACTACTACTACTACTACTACTACTACTACTACTACTACTACTACTACTATTACTACTACTACTACTACTACTACTACTACTACTACTACTACTACTACTACTACTACTACTACTACTCCTCCTACTACTACTACTACTACTACTACTACTACTACTCCCACTACTACTTCTATTAGTGCTAGATGTATTGCCGCGAGTGTGGTTACTACTGCTACTACTACGACTACTACTACTACTACTACTACTACTACTTCTACTACTACTACTACTACAACGACTACTACTACTACTACTACTACCACTACTACTACTACTACTACGACTACTACCACTAGTACTACTACTACTACTACTACTACTACTACTACTACTACTACTACTACTACTACTTCTTAATACTTCTTCTTGTACGACTACTACTACTACTACTACTACTACTACTGCTACGACTACTACGACTACTACTACAACTACTACTACTACTACTATTACTACTACTACTATTACTACTACGACTACGACCATTACTACTACTACTACTAGGACGACTACGATTAGCCTTACTACCACTACTACTACTCCTACTACGACCACGACTACTACCACCACTACCACGACTACTACGATTCTTGCTATTCTTATGCATATTGTTATTACCACTGCTACTTGCGCTACGACTACGACGACGACTACTGCAACTACTACTATTTCAACCAATACCACCACTCTTATCAGTATTACTACGACTACTACATCGACGACGAGGACTACTACTACTACTACTACTACTACTACTACTACTACTACC
>CAUYUJ010016332.1:52500-90000 GCA_963575745.1 Prorocentrum cordatum | reverse complement strand
GCCTTCGTGGGAACCTCTTCGCCACCGTGGGTGGACTTTGCCAAAGATTTTCTAGGAGTTTGCGAAAGAGAGATCTGTGGGCCGATTCGGTAGGCACCAGCGGGCAAGAGAAACCACACGTCGATGGGCGGGATTGAACTTCCCTCCAGGAGAAGGCTCATGGCCGAGCTCCGCGACGAGGTAGAGGCACAGCGGGTGACCCACCGCTGCCGGCCCGCCGTTGCTCCCACTCCACCATCGGGGGCGCCGCTGGAAGAATGAGGAGTTGGAAGAGGAGGGGGAACACGAGTTCGAAGAGGATTAGACATGAGGGGGGAGGTGGGGGGAGGCAGATGAGGAGGTTATGATGGGGAAGGGGAGGTTGGAGGACGAGAGGGAGCATGTGGATGAGTTTGAGAATCGCACAGATGACATATGTCCAGGTGATTTCACTCGTCGGCCCATTCCTTCTTCTTCACATCTTCTTCATTCTACCAGTTGGTAGGGTTCACGCTTCTGGCCATTCCTGCCGTCCTATTTACGGCCTTGGTGTGTCTCCTTCTCACGGTCTCTTCTCTTCAGCGGAGGGATATGGCTGGTAGGATGGCGTAACCTTCGGCAGCTTCATTGGCGTATGACGTGTAGTGACTCTTCGTTACCGTCGTAGTCGTCGGGTCGTCGTAGTCGTCATTGCACCTCTCAGCATTACTGTTGGTTCGATGCGTTCCTGCAGTGACGCTGCACATTGTGATGTGAATCATTTGCTACTGGCCGACCCCCCCCGTAGCATTGTGATTATGTTAGCACGTGTTCTTCGTGGTAGTAATTGTGCCTTGCCATACCATTCGCGCCAGGAAGTTTCTTCGTAGCACCGCGCACTCAATAAGATGGTTCTTGTGGTCGTGTTGGTCACTAATTGTTACGTGAAGGTGTTCAACGACATGTAGGGTGTGAGCGTTGTACAGATCAAGTTGGCACTGGCCAAATTATTGAATTCGGTAGTTGCCACCACAGAGATCAATGCCGTCCTTAGCAGCATCGCATACGGCATCATTGTGTCAGGGCGTTGTGCGTCAGGGTTCTTGCGCGGGTAATGGGGGTGCCATTCTAACACAGAGCGTCCTTGGATGCGGCTCGTGTCGCCAATGCTTTCTGCCAGCTGACCCGCGTGTGATTGTTGCTCCTGCTACGCACGGTGGCCTCGTCTTTTGCATTCTCTCGCGAGGCCCCCATTCACACCGCTTTGGGCACAGTCAACAGCACCTTCTTTGGGCTTGCCTACGCGTGCTTGGGCGGCTGGATGGTTGGTGACGGCGACGTCAGCGAGGAGCCTGCAGTGAAGTGGCATGAGGGAGGCAAGTAGGGGGGTTCACATGAGCGTCGCGCTCGGAGACGAGCTGGATTGTACCTGTGGCTCGGCAAAGGGCCTGCAGCGTAACAGCAGGATGTTATTCTAGACGCTTCGCGTAACCCTACTATTCGTCCCGCTCGGGACCGTTCCCCACCCGTTCTTACTCGAACTGTTGGGAGCGCCTTACGCGCCATTTTGGCTGCGCTCGGCTTCCTCGGTGCCTGTTGTCAGTCTCCCTGGATGCGCCGTTGCATGTTCCTTTCAGGGGCTGCCCTGCAGACTCCCTGGATATGCACGCCTTGGCTTCGACGCCCTGGGTCGCTGCTGCCTGCCGCCTGACCGCGGCCCCCCGCGCGCGCCCGCCCCCCGAGTCGCGGCCGCAGCCCGACCGTGACCGCCTGCCGCTGGCGCTTCCGCCTGCGGCTCTACTAACGGGGTCTGAGTCGCATGGGTGAGGAGAGCGGCCGTGAAGCAGGGGACCATCGGGAATGAAAAGAACGACCCCAAGCTGAACTCCGTGCAGCTGTGCAGCGATTTCCCCCAGGCATGGGGCAACGCAGGGTATGACGCATACAAGATGGACAGAGACCTAGGGCTCAAAGTCGATTGGCCAACGGTCAAGGACAGGCATACTAGGCTCCTGCAACGCGAGCCCAGACCCCACACGCAGCGCGGGACCGACAGCAGCAGCGGCCCCGCCCCATGGACCAAGGAGGGCAAGGGGGCGACAGAGGCGTCCTCGCAGGAGCAATGGACTGGTGCATCCGGCTCCGCCAACCCTTGGCATGGATGGCAGGGATGGGTTTCCTGGAGCCACCAGAGCACACCGTGGACAGATACCGATTGGAAAGCGAAAGGCAAACGCTACTCCCCCAGGGGAGAGGACCCATACACCGACAAGCGCGCACGATGGTGGGATTGACTTGACCAGTGTGCCCAGGGCTTGCAGGGATGGGCCCGCCAAAAGGGGCCCCCCCTGCTCCCCCAGCTCGGCGACAGCGACGCCCCCCAGGCGCTCGCCGCCCTCCCTCGCCGAGGACAGTTTCATCCTGCAGCGCCCGGCCTTGGCCGCAATACCCTGGGCAGCTCCCGCTGGGGCGGGGGTGGCCCAACATCTCACCCAAGGCGCTGCATAGCTAGACAGCCCACACTGGATACGTGGACCTTGCCTGGCCACCTCACCCCCCCTGCAGCTGGTGGGGGTGAGCCCGCAGGCCCCACCGGCCCACGGCCAACAGCCGCCCTTTACGACGGCTGACTGCTCAGTTGGGGACTGGGGGCGGACGCAGACGCCTCCCCGGGCTCCACACCCTTTGCTGTCTCCCGACAGCCACCTTGGTCGGCCGGGGGTGGTTGACTGGAATAGTCCTCCCCTTGCGCACCACTCTGCTGGCGGCGGTCCGTGTGCAGCCCACACTACCCCCCCTAGTCCTCAGCTCTGTGCGAGCTGCTTATATGATACATGTCCTGTTCCGTCGCGGCTGGTGGCTGCACCCTCCCCGATGATGACACCCCAGAGGGGAATCGTGAGGGGGTAGTGGATGGGCACCCTAGAGAGGGCCATGAGGTGGCGAATCAGCCCACTGATGCGGATAGCGCTGTCCACCCACCATGGGGACAGGCGCCGGTACCGCCCCTCGCAGTGGCGGGTCTCTCCCCCGAGAGGCCGCCAGATGACAAGGGAAGTGGCGACCTCACATATGTGGCCGTGCGGCTGTTGGCCGCACCTCCCTCCTCCTGTGCCAACCATATGTGCATGCGGCTGTTGGCTGCGCCTCCCTCCTCCTCCTCCTCCTCCTCCTTCTCTTCACCGACACATGTGCACTTTGCGGCTGTTGGCTGCACCCCCCCTCCTTCCCGTGGTCAGATTCTGCCCTTGCTGCGCTCCAGCGCTCCATGAGGTGGTCGCGGCAGCTGCGAATCTCGGCGACTATCGTGGCTGGCACCTGCAAGTGCAATGTACAGGCCCTTGGGCCAGCATGTCCTCTCTCATCGTGGCAGCCCCGACCAGCTACTGGCTTCGGACACGATGACGGCACACCGGCCCCCCCCCTTGGCAGCACTGCGGTCCGCGGAGTGAGTGCTCTGTTGGTGCTTGCCGTCCCCCGGCTCTCACTGTGGTCAGTTTCGGGTCTGACTACCCAGTGCCTATGTGCTGGCCGCGGCTGCAGCGTACCTCGGCGACCTTCGGCCGTTTCCCGCTTGGCGGCAGGACTGGCGCATGGGCCTGCGTGTCCGCTTCCATCGTTGCTCCCTGGCCTGTGACTGGTTGCGGAGACGATGGCTGGCGCACCAGCCCCACCATGGGAACCGGTGGATCGTGGAGTGAGATCTCTGTAGGTCCCTGCCCTTTTTCTGCCGACCCCGCGTACGGCGGTGGTACCTTGCGCTGAGTGGTGCAGCCTTCAGCGTGTCGCTTCGGTACTACCTGCTTGTTCGGCTAGTTTGGCGGCGCGGACTGGCGCCGACAGGGCGACTCTCCCGCTGCGTACCCCAGCCGACCCCGCGTACGGCGGCGTCAAAACCTCGCACTGAGTGGTTCTGCCTTCAGCGTGTCGCTTCGTCCCCACATGTTGGCCGGTATCTGGTTTCGGTGCGATGGCTGACGCACCGGCCCCACCATGGGCAGCGGTGTGGATCGTGGAGTGAGAGCTCTGTAGGTCCCTGCCCTGTCTTTGCCTACCCCGCGCACGGCGGTGGTACCTCGCGCTGAGTGGTTCAGCCTTCAGCGTGTCGCTTTGGCCCTACCTGTCTAATCGGATAGGCTGGCTGCGCGGACTGGCGCCGACAGGGGGAGTATTCCGCAGCGTCTAATCGAGCATTTTGCTTACTGCATGTGCATACTCGCGTACTGCGGGTTTTTACTGCAGGTGCATTGCCTGTTCTAGCTAATTAGCTTCGCCTGCTGGCCCAGACGACGCCTACCGCTCCCTGTCCGCCGCCTCGGAGCCGCCGACCCAAAACAAGTAACCCTACCAGCCCTTCCAGAAACGATGCCAACACGAGTTGCCCTGATTAGGGATGTGGAGGAGCA
Organism: Prorocentrum cordatum; assembly: GCA_963575745.1. Classification (NCBI taxonomy): domain Eukaryota; class Dinophyceae; order Prorocentrales; family Prorocentraceae; genus Prorocentrum; species Prorocentrum cordatum. The sequence continues at coordinate 85,636 of CAUYUJ010016332.1, read as the reverse complement.
TGCTGTTGAAAACAGGGCTGGGTAGGACGTCGTACCCCAAGGGGGGGGGGATGGAGGAGAAATCGGAGGAGGAGGAGGAGTTGGTAGAGCGTGAGGGGGAGGAGGGATGCGGGAGGAGAAGGAATATGTGGATGATGGCGACGATGATGATGATGATAATGATGGTGATGCTGCTACTGATGATGTTGATGCTGCTGATGCCGGTGATGATGATGAGGATGGCGCTGATAATGATGATAATGAGGAGGATGAGGATGATGACGATGACGATGATGATGAGGATGAGGAGGGCAAACAGACCGGCTAGACGCGATGATGATGGTGGTTGCCTCTCGGAGTTGTTGTCCGATTTCTCCCGAGAGCTTCTTGGAGTCCTCTTGGGGTCTCTTGAGGGTCTCTAGGCAGTCCTGGGTGCCTCTTGGGACGTCTTTGGTGCCTTTGGGGAGCTTTCGGGGGCCTCTTGGGAGTCTCTTGGGAGCCTCGGGGGCATCTTGGGGGCCTCTTGGGGCCTTCTGCGCACCTCTCGGGGCAGTCTTCTGTCACCCTAGGGAGCCTCGGGGGCCACCTTTGAGAAGATCGACCAAAGGAGTTTGCCCTCCCCTCTGGAGGCCAGACTGTGGCTTAGTAGGATCAATGAATTTGGTCTTGTTGCCGAGGCCTCTTGGGGCGTCTTGGGTGCCTCTGGGAGGCCTCTTGGGGCCTCTTGGGGGTCTCTTGGGAGCCTCTTGGGGGTCTCTTGGGGGCCTCTTCGGGGCCTCTTGGGGGTTCCTGGGTACATCTTGAGGCCGTCTCGGGGCACCCGTGGGAGCCTCGGGGGCCATTTTGGCGGAGATCGGTCATAGGAGGGGCACTCCTTAATTAAGGCCCCCTCCCACCCCCAGGGAAGCCAACATGCGACCAAAACCTTAGTGATATCTATGGTTCTGGTTTTCTCGCCGAGGCCTTCTGGGGCGCCTTGGGTGCCTCTGGCGGGGCCTCTTAGCGCCTCTTGGGGGTCTCTTGTGAGCCTATTGGGGGCATCTTGGAGGCATCATGTGCGCCTACTGGCGCCTCCTAGGCGCATCTTGTGCCCTCTTGGGGAGCTCTTGGGAGCCTCGGGGGCCATCTTGGGGCCATCTTGGAGGTGATCGATCCAAGAAGGGGAGGTTCCAATTAGCGCCCCCCCCCTTTGGAGGCCAGAATGTGGCCAACATTTCAGTCAAATCAATGATGTTGGCCTGCCTTCTCGCCGAGGCCGTTTTGGACGCCCTAACCGCTCGCGAAAGGCCCCCTCAGAACCAGACCCAGGGGGAGGGACTTCCCCTACGTAATAGAGCGGGTTAGCCCCTCCCATTGACGACAGAATTGTCCCGCCCGTTCCCTCCCCTAGATGGGGCTGCCTTGCGGTCGCGGTTCTCGGGGTCCAGGGCTCATGTTGGAGAGGTTTTAGTAGTGCGGGTGGAGAGTCGGGACGTATCCAAAAATCTCGCTGAAGGCACGATTGGCCGTCAGTGCGGGTGCGGGCCGGGCGCGGAGGTCATGCCGAAAGGAGGAGTGCTGGGCGCGGAGCTCCTGCGCAGAACTGCTGCGAGGGTCCTTGGAGGGCGTGACTCGCTGCTCGTCGGCAGGCAGGGGGGCGAGTGCCTCCTTCCGAGGGATGGGGCGGGGCATAGCCGTGCTGTCTTGGAAATCGCAGCGCACGACTGCGCTGGCCTCGAGGGCCCACTCCAGTAGAGCACGCAGTCCGCAGTCACTGAGGGGCCCCCACCCCTGCACGCTGGCAAGCACAAGGCAGGCACGGCGCGCCCGGCTGAACGTTGCGTTGAGGATGCGGCGGTCGTCGAGGAAGCCTAAAGGTTGACCGCGGAGCTGGCACGAACGAAGGAGACGAGTATGACGTCCCGCTCGCCACCCTGGGGGGTTTGGGCTGGGGCAACCCAGATGTCTCCAACGTCGATGCTGTCCAGGCCAGGGCGCGGGGGGGCGCTCGGGGACGGGCCGCGGTGGGGCGGCCCCAGCGGGTGTCGGCGGGGAGTGGGCCCTCCCCACCTAAGATGAGCGGGCGCTGCGCTACGTGGGGAGTGACAAAACCGACAGAGAGGTCTTGTTTGCGCCAGCGGGGGGGCCACAGTGTACCAAAAGGTCAGTGATGGCGAGGGCTTCGTGGAGGTTCACGCATGAGAGCCCAGTGTGGCCCTCGGTACCGGGTGTGCCCACTAGGAACGTTGCGGGGTCCCCATGTTTGGCAGGCTCAGGGCTGAGCAATCCTGGCTGAAGTGGCTCGGGTTCGTCCGCCGGTGGGGTAGGGGCATGAGGGCGCGGGCAAGCAAGTGCTTCCCTTCGGCTGGGGGAACCTCAGGGGGCCCACCAGGGTCAGCGTGCGCTGGGGGTGCGAAGATCCGGGTCGCTGTGACCAGCGGCCACTGGATGCCGGCAGAGGGTTCGCGCTCCTGGTTGTCATGTGCAGACTGGAGGAGACTGGTACGAGTGATGGGAGGGGGAAGCGCAGAGATTCGGGGTGCATCGATGAGTGACCAGCAGGATGGTGGAGACGCGGGGGCCCCGCTCATGACTGTCGATGCGCTCCATGCTCGAGAGCTCCCCGCCCAATGCGCGTGCCAGGTGAGAGCGGCAACGCGCAGGGAGTTGGGCGGGGTCAGCGAAGAGCCCGACGACCGAGCCGCAGAGACCAGCGAGGCAGTGGGGGATTGCAGTCTGACCGTTAAGCGCGCTGGCCGCTTCGCCGAGGAGCACTGCCCCGACGTTGGGGCCCTCGTGCCCAGGGTTGCCGCCCCAGACGTCGTATGTCTTTTCCAGGGTAGCATACGCCCAGCGCCCCTGTGCCCCGAGGACGGAGCGGCACTCGCTGTTCCAATGTGAGTTGGACGGAGTCTGGCATGCGCTTCAGTGAAAGCGCTCCGCGAGACTAGGAGGTATGGTCGGCGGAGATCTTGTCAGGGTTACCGACGGGGCAGATTTTGTCGGCGTTCGCCTGGGGTGTATGCCGGGGGTGTACTCGGAGGCGTTCTGTGGCTACGCGCGCACAGCGAAGGGCGTTGTCGACTGCGGCATGGGTGGATCCGCAGACTATGCCGATTTCACCGGCTGCTAGGACGGTAGACAAGAGGTGCGGTGGCGGGTGGCCTCGAGCACGCGGGTCTTGCCCGTGCCCGGGGGGCCTTGCACGGTAACGAGGCGGGTGGATGATGGGGGTTGAGCTCCCTGGCGTCGCTGATCTGCTGGGCGCGTTCCATACGGGGGCCGGGCGCGGGCGGCCAAGTACGCATCCGCCGAAGACCTGGCAGCGGTTGAGCTGGGGTGTGCGGACTGTGTTGGAGGGGGGCCCAGTGGGAGTCTCCTCCCAAGGTTCCGCTGCGGAGGTGGGTGGGGGGCAACCTCGTCGGGGCTGCTGAGAATTGCGGTTGCGTCTCTATTGAGCTCGGCGGCGACCGTCTTGGCAAAGGAGTATTGTAACAGGTAGCATCTTAACCCCGTTGTTCATGGAGGAGGAAGCCGCCGAACACAGAGACAAAGATGGTGGGCGCAAAGGACCCGAGGAGCCGATCGGGGTGGTGCGAGAATTGGTAGGTGGTCATTAGGCAGTGGCGGTTGCGTCGCCACGTTTCTAGCCGCCCGGTGACCAGGTCCATGCGGCATCCATCAACTCTGTGGGGGAGGGGGAGACAGGGGGGTTCTGCCTCCCTGCGCCGGAAGAGGACAAGAAGGGTCTTCTGGGCCGCGAAGGGTAAGTGCGGTCCAGAGACTTGGAGCCAGGCGACCTTGAGGTGCGGACGCAGAGGTTTTCCATGGGGGCCGACCACGGATAGGGTGACGGCAGAGGCTCCTTTGGCCTTTGGGGGAATGCCGGAGTGGCAGCCATCAGGCCAGGTCAGGGCCCAGTGCTCGGTGTGTTTGTTGGCAGTCTTGGCATAGACGGTGGCAGTTTGTTGGTCATCGAGGACCCATTGGGGGGGGGGCGGTTCACCAGCTGGGTTGGGAGGACGCCCAAAGCGACGTCCCGTCTGAGAGAACAGGGCGTGTCGGTTGGCAGGGGAGTCGGCTAGTGGTTCGCTGCCGCCGCGGAACTCGCACTGCCAGGTGTGCCAGTCGGCATACCCACGCTTGTGAAGCTCGGGGGGCCAGCATGCTGGGGGTCGGCAGCAGGGGCATGGGGTACTGCGTGCGACTCCCAGCGGTGACAACCTGAGCTGTTACCCAGCTGATCGCGTTCTGGGCGAAGTCGGACAGGCTGAGTTTTGCGCGGGAGGCGTGCAGGGAGCCAGCGTCTCCATCTACAGTGGCGGGCGAGGGGGGTTGGCGACGCTATTGCGCTGGCGGGTCAGCTTGGCTGGCGGAGCCGGCAGGCACAGCGCCAGGAGGACCTGCGAGGGGTGCTGCGGAAAGGGGTGGAGGTCGATCCTCCTTCGTGGGTTCTTCAGGGTCAGGGGGGGGGGGGCATCGCGCACTGCAGGGGCGTCCATGGATAGACCGTCCCCGCCGTCAGGCGCATCAGAGGGGTAGGCCGAGGCCTGGGACGGAGGTCGATCCTCCAGTCGAGTCGCGGGGAGGCGCCAGCCGAACCCATGGGGGCGTCAGCAGTAGGGCGACCGACCTGCTCGGCGGCAACCCTCTCAGCGGTTAGGGAGAGGTGGGGGAATGGACGTAGTAGGTGACAGCGGGGCAGGGCCCAGTCCAGGGGAGCAGACGGGGGGGGCAACCCTCTGGGAATGCACCTGCTCCTCCTCCTTCTCCTCTCGCTCCTCCTCCTCCTCCTCCTCCTCCTCCTCCTCCTCCTCCTCCTCACCCTCACCTCTTTTTCACAATCGTCCCGTCGCCAGGACGACGAGTTCGCCATGCAGCCACCATGGCCGTGGGCGAGGCAGGAGATCAGGGAGTTCTTTCAGGTGTTGGACCGCGATGGCGCCAGGAGACTGAGACATTGAGAGAGAGAGAGAGAGAACAAACAAATACGAAATAATGAAAGCAATAAAGAGAGAAAGAGAGTTAGAGAGAGAGAGAGAGAAAAAAAAAAAAAAAAGCAGAAGAGAGAGAGAGAGAGAGAAAGAGAGAACAAGGCGCACATGATGTTGTAGGTGTACATGTATGTATATCTACATACACATGGTGATAGCACGTCAGAGGGGAATGTGTGCAGCTTTATATGTGCGATTGGCATCGGGTAATGGCCGCGATTCCTACATCTACACATCCAACGATTTCGACCCATCTCGGTACCTATACACCGATATTAGTAACCACCGGGCCCTTGTCTAACCAGCTATATCTATGTGCACGTGTGGATTCGTATGCCAATTCGTTTACCGTTAGCACGACCGAATTTTCCCTAGTTATATGTTTGGATACAGTTGCGTGTCGGTATCGTCGGCAACCAACTGGCATTATTCTCAGCATGCCAGTCGATCGCATTATCGAGATGCCTCGCATTACTATGCCGTTCTTGATACACATTCATAATGCGGTCTTGCAACCGCTCGGTTTCACCATCGAAGCGTTGATATCGCGATCAGCCTTATGTGCAAACGCCTGCATCTACACAGTTAAATGCACACATGTGTGTAGACTGACTGATCGTCGCCGTACTAATTGGTTCCCTGTCTGTGTGCACATCTATATCTATCTATCTATACATATAACGGCGCACCGGGTCCGGGGGCCCGGGGCCGGGACCTCGACCACAAATGTGCACCCCGGGGGCCCCGGAGGCTCGTCGGGGCTTGCCGGAGGCCTCCCCAGTCAGACAAGACGGCCCGAAACTTCCAAGAGGCCTCCAAGAGGGCTCCGAGATGCTGAAGATGGCCTCCAGACGTCCAAGGACGCCCCCCAAGACGCCCCAAGAAGCCTCCAACATGCGTCCCAAGAGGGCGCCTAGACGCAAAAATTGGCCCATTCCCTTCGTAAAACGTACATTTTTCACAAAGTTGCCTTTTGGGCTTTCCGACGTTACAGGACGGCCCAAGAGGCGCCCAAGACCGCCCCAAGACGGCCCAAGAAGCTCCCAAGAGTGCCCCAGGACAGCCCAAGAGGGCCCCAAGACGGCCCAAGAGGCGCCCAAGATGGCCCAAGAGGGCCCCAAGACGGGCCCAAGAGGGGGCCCAGAGGGGGACCACGAACCGCAAGCTCGAGCCTTCCGCCCCAAGAGGCCGCCAGGAGGCCCCCAGGAGGCCCCTCAAGAGGCCCCAGGAGACCCCAGACGTCCAAGGACGCCCCCAAGAGGCTCCAAGAAGCCTCCAACATGCGTCCCAAGAGGGCCCCTAGACGCAAGAATTGGCCCATTCCCTTCGTAAAACGTACATTTTTAACAAAGTCGCCTTTTGGGCTTTCCGACGTTACAGGACGGCCCAAGAGGCGCCCAAGACCGCCCCAAGACCGCCCAAGAAGTTTCCCAGAGGGCCCCAGGACAGCCCAAGAGGGCCCCAAGACGGCCCAAGAGGCGCCCAAGATGGCCCAAGAGGGCCCCAAGACGGGCCCAAGAGGGGGCCCAGAGGGGGACCACGAACCGCAAGCTCGAGCCTTCCGCCCCAAGAGGCCGCCAGGAGGCCCCCAGGAGGCCCCTCAAGAGGCCCCAGGAGACCCCAGACGTCCAAGGACGCCCCCAAGAGGCCCCAAGAAGCCTCCAACATGCGTCCCAAGAGGGCCCCTAGACGCAAAAATTGGCCCATTCCCTTCGTAAAACGTACATTTTCAACAAAGTTGTCTTTTGGGCTTTCCGACGTTACAGGACGGCCCAAGAGGCGCCCAAGACCGCCCCAAGACGGCCCAAGAAGCTTCCAAGAGGGCCCCAGGACAGCCCAAGAGGGCCCCAAGACGGCCCAAGAGGCGCCCAAGATGGCCCAAGAGGGCCCCAAGACGGGCCCAAGAGGGGGCCCAGAGGGGGACCACGAACCGCAAGCTCGAGCCTTCCGCCCCAAGAGGCCGCCAGGAGGCCCCCAGGAGGCCCCTCAAGAGGCCCCAGGAGACCCCAGACGTCCAAGGACGCCCCCAAGACGCCCCAAGAAGCCTCCAACATGCGTCCCAAGAGGGCCCCCAGACGCAAAAGTTGGCCCATTCCCTTCGTAAAACGTACATTTTCAACAAAGTTGTCTTTTGGGCTTTCCGACGTTACAGGACGGCCCAAGAGGCGCCCAAGACCGCCCCAAGACGGCCCAAGAAGCTTCCAAGAGGGCCCCAGGACAGCCCAAGAGGGCCCCAAGACGGCCCAAGAGGCGCCCAAGATGGCCCAAGAGGGCCCCAAGACGGGCCCAAGAGGGGGCCCAGAGGGGGACCACGAACCGCAAGCTCGAGCCTTCCGCCCCAAGAGGCCGCCAGGAGGCCCCCAGGAGGCCCCTCAAGAGGCCCCAGGAGACCCCAGACGTCCAAGGACGCCCCCACGACGCTTCGCGTCACCAATTTCTTCTCACAACGATTCCTGGGCCTGTGACTCGACAGAACCCAGCGCGCGCGAAGCGCGCGCGTGGTTCTAGTATATATATATATATATATATATATATATATATAATATATATATATATTATATATATATATATGTATATACTATGTACATAAATGTGCATGTGAATGTGTATCTATGGGCCGTCTTGAGGCCCTCTTGGGGCGTCGTGGGCCCTTCTTGGTGGCCTCAGGGGCCGTCTTGGGCTGATCTTGGAGGCCTTTTGGGCCGTCGTGGACGCCGTGGAGACCGAACTGTCGCATGTGCTAAAGCTCATCGGGAATGGGACGACGTTTTCCTCTTGGAGCTTTGCTGGGAGGGTTCTTGGAGACCTCTTGGGACGTCTCGGAAGCCCCAGGGCCATCTGGAGGCCATCTGGAGTGTCTGAGACCGATTGCTCGGCGACTCGGGGCCCTCTCGGACCGTATGAAAAGCCTCTTGGAACCATTTAGCCCTCTGCGACCTCCGGGCCACCAACCGATGCAAGGGCCCCGACCTCGCCGATCTCATGAACTTCATGCGCAGGCCGAAGAAGGGCAGGGCCCCTCAGAAGATAGCGGAGACCTGGAACCGCATCCAGATGAAGCCCAACGTTAGGCGGCTGGGCGATGAGCGGTTCCAGACAGGACACATGGTCGCCTGGTTCTGGGACACCGTGGCTCGGCGGTTGATGGTGCGCGCGAGGAGGGGCGCCACGTCTCTGGGGCAAGTGCTCTACCTCACCCATGCAGCTGGCCAGTCCTCGCCCCCGCTGCCCATTATTGACATGGCCGCGAAGCTGGTCAACTGCGTCAGACCTGGTGAAATGGGCAGCGTGCGCGGGGTGCTACCCCTGCACGTGGGCATGCGCATGCGCCTGCTGGAGCACCTGGACCAGACCAGGGGGCTCGTCAAGGACGCCGAGGGCGAGGTCGCTCATGCGGCCGTCGGCCCGATGGATGAGGGCGAGGTGGAGGCAGCGAAGGCCGAGCGACGTCCGGCGTACCTGCGGTGCCTGCCGCACGGCGCGCGGGTGCGCATAGAAAAATACAAGGCCGGCCCCTGCGGCAAGAAGCTCGCGGAGCTCGGTGACAGCATCGACGCCGCGGACGCGGCGCGCCTCGTCTTCATCGAGCCGCAGAGTTTGAGCCCGTTTGATTTCCGGGAGCACAAGGTCACGCGCATTGGCCTGGCCATCTCCCGTGCCGAAGTCCTGACGTCCACGGCTTACCAGGGCCGCGCCACGCATCGCGGTGTCATCGTCGACGCCGGGTGCAAGGGTGAGAAAAATGGATGACCTCTGGCTGCATCTCTACGCGATGCTTTCCAGGGCAACGACTGTGGACAACCTCCTGATGATGCGCGACCGCTGCCTGGATCTCTTGGCCCGCGGGCCTCCCGCAGACTTGGCGGCGCGCCTTCGAGCGTTTTGCTCCCGCGCTGAAAAGCGCAGGAAGGATGCAAAGCAGCTAGCGGGCAACGTGGGCCTCGCTCGTTTCTCGCGTTCGCTATGAGCAGGTTTGATCCTTTGGATCGCGCAGCGACGTGGCGCAGGCAGCTCTGCATCTTTAGCGCGCTACCGATAGAAGCAAGACTCTCGGGTCTCCTCCCGTCGCTTTCGTCGTCGTCCACCTCCCCTTTTGTCACCGTCTCTCCGCTACTGCCGCGCTGACTGTTCGGCCCCGCTCGCGTCCTCCGCCTGCGTTTCGTTCCCACCCGCGTGTCTTTTTCGAGCCTGGGCCCTCGCTCCTCGTCCTTCTACTGTTGTCCTGTGAATCATGCCACATGCGCGTATCCCGCGTAGCTTTCACGACGTACAACGGCGCCTGCGCTGTCATCTTTGTCCTCGTCATCTTTAGCCGTCCACCGACAAGAAGCACCTTGCTTTCTTCTCCCGCGGTTTTCGCCCTCGTCCTCTTCGTTCTGCCAACTTCCCTCTGCTGCTGCCGCGCTGACGGTTCGGTCCCCTGCGCGTCCTCTTGCTTTTCTCCGTTCCTACCCCCGTGTTTTCCTCGAGCCTGGGCCTTCGCTCCTCGTCCGTCTGCGGGTGCCCCGTGGGTCGCGCAATGCGCGCGCATCCCATGTAGCTTGCACAACATATTACGGCGCCTGCGGGGTGATCTCCTCCCTTGCTCCGTCCGAGGAAAAAAAGTCGCTATCCTGGCAAAGTTGGGCCAATTCTTCTTGTCACTCGATGCAAATGGGTTTGGGTACGTCGCAAGGTAATTTTCAGGAGTGGATCACCCCAGGGCCCCTTCCCGCAGGCGGAAACACGTTTAGAATTTTAGGGGGGGCGTTTGAACCGCGCGTTTATTGATGCGGACGGGGTTGGGCGCAGAAACTTTCATTTGTGCTCCGGGGGGTGTTGGGGCCCTGGTGCGGCGTAAGGAAAAGTGCTTTCGAGCCTGATCAGCCGCGGCAAACGTTTTTTGTCCGAGCGCCGCCGCGTACGCCCATTCTGATCCACAGCGCGTTGGGAATGTCCACGCCAATGCCTGCGCCGCCATTTTGAAACGATGTCGTGCCACATGTTGGCTACAATGGGTGTTCCTGATACCGTGCCACTATTTGTGCTGACGTGTGTTAATTCGCCATTCAATGTTGAAATTTCGTGGCACATTCAACTGCGTGTTGGGATCGCATGGCGACCATACCGGATGCTACCAAGCAGGCGAGCGCAGATATTCATAACAATTCAATCGTAATTGGGCCGAAACCGTACAAAACAATGCCAAACCAGGCACCTTGTGAAGATCTGCCAATGCCAAACCAGGCCACACCAGGTCCAAACCAGGCATATGTTATTGACGTTTTAGGCGAAACGGCGCCCACGCCAGGCCAAACCAGGAGCCAAACCATGCAATTTCGGAGGATGTTTCGGGCGGGGCGCACGGCCAAACTAGGACAAACCGGGGCCACATCAGGCCAAACCGGGGGCAAAACCAGGCAGATTTTGGGGACGTCCCAAGCGATTCGCCCCAACCAGGCTCCATCCATCCTTGATAATAGTTTTTTGAAGGTGTGGATCACCCCGCGCCCCCCCCCGCATGGCGGAAACACGTTTGTCATTTTATGGGGGGGCGTTTGAATCGCGCGCCCGCTAATGCGGGCGGGGTTGGGCGCAGAAGCCTTCATTTGTGTTTCGGGGGGTGTTGGGGCCCAGGGGCCCAGCGTAATGAACTATTTCCGAGCCTGTAAAAATTCTTTGCCCCTCTTCCCCGTCTCATTTATATTTTTGTAGCCCCCAGCGGGGTGGCATGGCTGCGCCTATAGGATGTTTGGTAAAACTGATGGATCTCCCCGACTCCAGAACTGGCGCGGGCTTCCACTTGCGGTTCCCTTGCTCCTGCCCTTGCCTCTTGCTTGCCCTTTCTCTCTCCCTCTCTCTTCACCGCCGCTCCGCGGCTCAAGCCTTTCTAAGGCCAAGCTGGGGGTCGGCCTCAGTTGGCCTAAGGCCGGGCCCCGGAGGGGCCAGAAGACTCCCAGGCCTGGGTCCAGGCCTGGCAGGGGCGCCCGCGGCCGCACGATGCCGCGCCTGGCGCCGCGCGGCTGGTGGGCGGCAGCGTCGCCGCCCGCGGGCGCGCAGCTGCGCAGCGGTGGGGGGCCTGGGCGCCGAGCGGCGCCGGCTCACGCCAGCCGCGGAGCACCCGGAGGCGGTGCGGCGTCCGTCGAGGCGGGGCCGCCGAACCCCCCCGACGAGCCAGCGGCCAGGCGCGAGCCCGCGCCGGCGCTGGCGCAGTGCCAGGCGAGGGCCGCAGGTTGCGCATGCGCGCCGGGGCCCGCCTGGAGGAGCTGCCCCAAGGCCCAGGCGCCGCCGCCGGTCGGCCGGCGCCGTGGGCGCGCGGCAGCCCTGATGCTGATCCTCGCGATGACCGCCGGGATCGTCGACGCCGACACCGATGCCGAGTCCGCGTACTACGACGACAGCGTGGACATGAGGGAGTTCTGGCTCGATGCGCCCGTGGACCCCTCGATGCACGTGGGCGCGCTGCCGGACGGGATCCACTCCACCGGCGGGCGCGCTGCGCCTGCAGGAAGCAGCGGAGGGGGACCGCCGCGCGAGCGCTCCGCGCCGCCGGCTGGGCCCCCTCCCCAGGGCCCGACCCACGCACCCCCCGACCCTCCCGATGGGGATCCATCGTCCTGGATCAGAGGTTGGGGTCTTTTCGGCATCAGCTGGAAGGACATCGGCAACCGCACCTACTGGTTTGCCGAGGGGATGGGTGGGGGTACCTTCAGGGCCGTGGGGAGCTTCAGGTCTGCCTTCTCGACTCGCGAGGCAGGAGGTTGGCTTAGCTCAGAAGGTGGCTGGGTGCTCTACATGACGGACCAGATGGGCCTCACCCTGTTCGGCTCCGCGTGGCCGCTGATCGCCGGGCTCGTGGCGGTCTTCGCCGGCACCGGGATGGTCGCGCTCTTGGCCCACAGCCTGAGGACGCTCTTCGCACCCTGTAGCTGGGCGGCTTGGACCTGCGGCTTGGTGCTGGCATGCTGCCCTTGCCCGAGGCGCCGTACGCCTGGCGAAGTCAAGCTCGACAAGCTGGTTCCGCCGGCGGCCCCGCCGCTCACCGACGTGGCGTGGCATGGGCCGACTACCGGGGCCGACCCGACGACTGACTGGTATCGCAAGAGCATCAAGGAAGGCCGGGGCTCCAAGCGCGGCCAGAACGACCTCATGATCCGGGTGGACTACAGGGTTGCCCGGCTCAAGCTCAACATGAAGTCTCCTGAACGTATCAACCGCCAAGGATTGTGGGTGGAATACGATTCCGTGAAGGGTGCCAGCGACAAGAGCTTCCGGCGCGAGCTGGAGCAGCGGGATCCTCGCTGGCTTCACCTGTGCCGTTCTTCGAGCTGTACTGGGTGCAAGGGGCGCGAGAACGAGCTGCATTGCAAGGAGTACGCGGCCCTCGACAACGGAGCCATCGTAGACCTCGGCGACTATTCGAGGTTCACACCCTGCCGGATCTTCGCCTGGCTCTGGAGGGGGACGGGTCTTGTCTACAAGTTGCTACTGTACATCCTCTCGTGGTGCTCATGTTGTGGGGCATGCCTCTGCCGCCGGCGCCGCCGCCGCCCTAAGACTGGCGATGCGGAGCCTGGCGTGCAGGGGTCAGTGGCAAGGCTACTTGACCAGGAGTCCGAGTCCGAGGTAGATGCCGAGGACAACCCTTGCGAGGCGGTGAAAGTGGGGCTCATGATCAAGGGCAAGATGCGCCCACTGGCTCCCGAGGGTTGTCGAGACGCTGCACGAGGGGACCCTACTGTGCTGCTGGTGGAGGACGGGCGGGCCTCGGACCTCCCTCTCCCAAGTGAGGGGAGCGCAACGGCCTGCCTCTGCGAGCATCACCGGCAGATCTACATGGTCCTGCGCTACGGCGAGAAGTGCTCTCAGGTGACCTGCTTCCGGGAAGCGGTGGGCATGGCCTCAGGGGTTCCTCTCTGTCTGCAACACCTTGGGGGTGACGCAGCCCGTGCAATACACGACAACCCAGCAGGAGTCGGGTTCTTCGCAGGACTACGGCGCCGAGCTCGGCGGAGTCCTGCAGCACGGAGCCGCACGCCAGAGCGGGCAGCTGCCGCCCCAGCCAGGAGCCGCACTCCAGAGCGCACCGCACCCCCGACCTCTGCTCGAGAGGCGCCTTCCAGCCCTGGCGACCCCGTCCCGTCGCCGGCTGGGCCACCGAGCGTGCGCTTCGAAGCGCCGCCGGTTCCAGGCTCCCCCAAGCCGCCAACTCAGCCGCCTATGCCCCTTGGACAACACTTCATTCTACGAGCGAGGGTGCATTGGCCCGAGGGGGCGCAGTGGATGATTTTCAGAGGGAAGGCAGTCGATGCCGCCGCGGCCAGCACGGTGGCCGACTACTTCGACGGTGCGCTGGCGCTCGAGGTGGCAGACCCAGCAGGCGTCACCATCCGCTTCCTCGTGAAGCCCGACGGCGTTATCCGTGCGCCGTCTCCAGGACCCTCCGGACGCTTACCCGCAGGGTTCATCGAGGAGCTGCTCCACCATGCTCCCCTGGGATGCGAGGAGCTCGGCATCGGCGTCTCGGCGACCAACGTACCCGAGAAGGTTTGGCACAAGCTGGCAGCTTGGCATGGTCTGCCCGTGGGTGGCCGAGCTGGCCCACTCAGCGAGGCACGCTGGCGGCTGCTCAAGGAGAAGGTGGTCGACCTAGTCAAGTGGCACCCTGAGGGGGGCGTGGCACCCAGTCCGAGCTTCGAAGCGCAGGCCACCGAGGCGGACGCCAAGCTGCGCAGCCATTGGCGGCGGCTCGATCGCAGCAGCTCGCCCAGGCCGCCCTCGGGGTCAACAAGAAGGAACTCTCGTTCGCCGTCAGCCGAGGGCGGACGAGCAGCCAGCTCTGAGGCGCCCGCGTCAGGAGAGAGTCATCAGGGAGACGAGGGAGGAGACATGATGCCCTGCTACTTGGAGGAGAAGGCCCGTGGGTCAAGCGATGCGGCCGCTGTGCAGAGCGTGGCTGCCGGCTTCGGTGAGGAAGCCCAGCAGGTGCTCGCCGGCCTCATCCGATATGCTCGATACCTCAAGCAGCAGACGAATGAGCCTGAGGAGCTCGTACGACTGGATGGGCACATTGGCAACTGGGAGGTGCTCCAGCAAGTGCCCTCGCGACCACAGACCCCAGAGGCATCGCCCAGCAGCCTCCAAGAGCTCCTCGAGCTCTCACCCGAGCACCACCGCTCACAGGGGCCGCCGGCCTCCACGGCTGACAGCGCGCCCCTGTTCGAAGCACATCCACCACTCTCGCCAGCGGTCGTCCTGCCGGCCTTTCCTGTCGGACAGCGGGACGCCGGCCTCCCAGCTACCACGGCTGGGTTGGGCCCGGTCGTCCGCCCCCAGGCGCCGAACATCAGGTCCCTGTTTTGCTACGACCAGCACGTCAGTGACTTGGGCCTGCCTCCAGGTTTGACCACAGCACCAGCACGCTACGCTGCTGGGGCCCGAGAGGATAGTGGGGGTGCCGACCCGTTCGGCCTCGTGCAGTCCGGGGCAGCGCTGGACGCGAACACCGCCAGGATGCTCCACGCGTTAGAGGGGGTTGCCAACGCCCGGCAGGGCGACAAGGCAGCTCCGCGTGGGACAGTGGCGGCGCTGGGTCGGGCCGAGGAGTTGGACGCCTACCTGGCGCGCGGCTGCGGCCAGCTGACCGTGGAGGTCTGCGACGAGGTCCTCGGACGCGAGCTGTTTTACGCTCTGCGCCGGACCTGCGAGCAGAACAAGGCCCTCATGCTCGCCGTCGAGACGCCCACCACGGTGTCCAACCGGATTGCAATGGCGTGCGCCTCGCTCAGCTTCGGCGGCAGCAGCCTGGACAACCTGGCCCCGTGGTCGGCATCTGTGGCGGACTTCCCGACCTGCAAGACGATCGCGTTCGACAGGTACAGCGCGCCACACGACACCAAGCTGGAGCCCAGGCCCAGGGCCCCCGTGGTCTTCGACCAGTGGAAGCGGCAGGCCCAGAACATGACCAGGTTCTTCGGGCTTGTCTTCGGGCGGGAGCACGTCAAGGAGCGCCTGGACTGCCTGGAGACTCTCGCACGGGAGTGTGAGAAGGACGACCACGCCTTCCCGCCCAAGTTCGTCTACGAGTTGTGGGAAGAGCTGTGGGCGACCTGGTGCGAGCGGCTCCGAGACAAGAAACGAGGCCTCCTGCGCATGCTGCAGACGGACAACCCCAGGAAGGAGGACCTCAAGATGGTGGCCTTTGCTCCCAGGCCGGACGGACGCCCAGCTTTCGTCTTCCCTAACGTCTTCGACCTCGAGTCTCCCACAGGCTATTACCAAGAGGTCGTACGCCCGCGGCAGCAGCGCTACCTTCAGACCGTCCTCAACGACTCGATGCACGGGGTGCGTGGCGCCCCGGGCAAAGCTGGGGAGGTCCGAGGAGGGGGAGAGGAACCAGCCGCCGAGCCTCAGGAACAGCGAGCTGGTGCCACCCCCAAGAGGAAGCCCAAAGGCCAAGGCCCAGCCGAAGGCCAGCTCCGCACGGGCCGCGTACCCTGCGGGCAAGCGGCTGAACGCCCAGGAGATCAAGCTGTCAGTCCGGCATGCGCCCTGCGACAAGCAGGGCAAGCCGCTCTGCTGGGACAACTCGACCTGGATAGGCTGCAAGAAGGGAACTGCGGGGTGCTCACACTCGCACGAGCTTATCAAAGGGCTGAAGGACGTGCACTGGACCGTGCAGTGCCAGCTCCTCAGGCGGGGCGGGCTCCGCAACGCCACCAAGATCGACCCGGCGTCGGTCAACGGGAGAATTGCACAGCTGAGGGCCCAGGCGAAGACCGAGGCGGACAGCAAACGGGCCGCAGGTGCTGGCGCAGCGGAGAGCCAACCTTCCAAGACGGGTTGGGCGCCACCCGACGAGTACGCCGAGGTCCAGTGCACCGAGCTGGAGTCAGAGCTTCGAGAAGCCGCTCAGGGGCCCGATGCGACCTGGCTCGAGGACCCGCGGGCCAACAGCCCGGCCCTGATCGGGACGAGTGTCTGCGCAGACGAGGGAGCTCTGGCCCAGCGGAAGCTGCTCGAGGCCGTCCAAGAGAGCGGGGCACTCGACCCCGTGAGCCATGCCAGTGACTACATGCGGTCGCACGTCTTGGCGCGTCTCGCGTGCGCCCGCGGGCGCGGAGAGGAGCTTTCGGTTGAACAGGTGCTCCTCGAGGCGACGAGCCAAGGCGGACCCACCCTGGCCGCCGAAGCTAGCGAGCTGCTGGACCGCCTTGGGGCGAAGGCTGGCAACCTGGGAGCCGACCCCGATGTCATCATAACGCCAGTGAGGTGGGACGCTGAGAAATCGGTAGGTCAAGGCTCCGTCACAGTGCAAGGCCATACTTGGCGCTACCTCGACTACCAGGACCAGCTGCCTTTGGACGAGTGCATCGCCAAGCGATTACAGGTGGCCGCCGGTGTTTCGGAAGAACGGCAGTGTCTCCCACTTCACCTGGCAGCCGCCAAGCTTTGGGTACATCTGGAGACTCCACCCGACGCCCAGCAGGTCAAGGACCTGGCCCTCGAGATCCGCAGGGACCTCCTGGAGAAGGCTACCGACGCGGCCGCAGGTCTCGCCGATGCCCCGCCCTGGATATCTCCCAGGGAAGCCGAGGTCCGGATGCACATCCACGACGCAGTGCATCGCGACCACGACAAAGATTTCCGATGCGTCGCCCTCTTCCCATGCGAAGCCTTGGAGGAGGTGGTGCTTAGAGTATGGCGAGCAGACCACTGGGGTCATTTGGATATCGATACGGTCCTCCCCGTGGGAGAGCCCAAGCAGGAGTGCCACGTGATTATCCATCGCGGGCATATGCGCGTCCTCCACCCACCGCCCGGGGCCGACGGCCGGCGAGTAGCGGACGAGCTCATCCGCACCTGGGCCACGAGCGGGAAGGACCTCAAGGAGCTCCCCACCATGGGCTGGGAGACGTACCTCGCCTCGGAGGAGGATGGCAGCCCGGTGGTGGCCAGCAAGCCCCCCCCATGCCAGCATTGCAGAGCCTTGGCAGCACAGCAGCAGCAGCGTGGGAGAGCCGCCGGCGGTGTAACCGCCGCGGTCGAGCTCCCCACCGAGGTGGAGTGTCCAGACTTCGGGGACTTGGAGCCCCTGCGATTGAGGCCAGCGTTCGCATGGGGGCTCAGGACGCGGGAGATTTTCGCCGGGACTGGGCGTTGGACGCAGGCCATGAAGGATGCGGGCATCGCCACCAGCGAGTCTGTCGAGTACTTCGGGCAGCCGTTGCTCGGCAAGGACCCCCGGCCACAGTTCGACATACGCGACCCACTGGTACGAGAGCGCCTGTACCAGGAGTTCAGCACGCCCCCTGGCCCCGACGAGGCCAACGTGCTGCAGTTCGCCCCACCCTGCGTGAGCCATTGCCCCTGGCAGTTGGCGGCAGGAGGGACGAGGACTTTCGAGTGCCCAGATGGAACCGGGGAGCGGAAGATCGAGATCGACGGCAACGTATTCGGGGAGTTCGCGTGCATCGGGGCGAAGAGGGGCTACGAAGCGGGACGAGAGTTCCTCATCGAGTCATCAGCACGGGATGGGCGGTACCCCAAGTTGTGGGATCGCCCCTGCATGCGGGCCTTGATGCGCGCGACGGGAGCCCGAGTTCTCGCCATAGACATGTGCGAGTGGGGGCTTGCACCACCGGACGAGCCACAGCATCGGTATCAGAAGCGGACCTGGTGGTTGGCATCACTTGGTCTCTACCCTTATGCCTTGATTCTAGCCAGGAGGTGCACAGGCCATCACATGCACCGCACGTTGGAGGGCGGCCTACCGTATGATCTAACAGACGCCCAAGTGGAAGCCTACAACCTTGATGCTCGCACGCGGCTCAGTAAAGCCGAGGCCAGCGAATTGATCAACCTCAGCACCAAACTGAGCGAGGCCGGCGAGTACTACGGCCTCGACAGCGACGGGGTCACCGTCACACTGCCCCCGGACGACAAGCTGATCCGCGTGAACCAGCTCATCGCGCGAGCTGCCCCAGACAACTTCCACTGGGCGAGGATCGATTTCCGCACCAAGCGGCACTACTCCGCCTTGCCGGAGAGCCAGTGGGCCCTCTACTTCGGCAAGACCCCCGAGGGCGAGCTCCGCTTCACCCTCGGCAGGCAGGCCCCGTCCAACCTGGAAGGTGGAGGACGCGTTCCCAGCGGTACTCCCCAGCTCAGTGCAGCGGTAAAAGGAGAGTTGGGAAGCGCAGGCTTCGGGCTGGGATTGCGGGGCATGCGGAGGACCCAGCACGCGGGGCAATATGCGCCGCGGCTGTGCGCTGCCTGGGCAGCCGTGCTCAAAGCAGCGGCTGCCGGCACCGCCCCAGAGAAGCTGGAACAACAGATCGCCGCTATGGATGCCGAGGCGCGGGCTTTGGAGGAGAAGTTGGAAGGCAAGGTGGCGCGGGCCGGGCGCTATGACGCCCTGGAACAAGAACCCCCCCCCTCTTTTCAGCCTCCGGCCTGTGCGGGAGAGGGCGGCAGTACCGCAGATGGGGCCACCGACGAGCATAGCGTGAAATGCGGCAGCCTGAAGCAGAGCGCCAACACCTGCTGCCTACCTCATTCTATATGGAGAAGCTCAATGGAGGTCGAATTCGATGGGGGCTCAAAGGGCCACCAGGGAGGTGGTCGTTCAAAGGACGGCTACCTGGAGAGGAACGCGGCGGAGGCGGATGGCCTAAGCTCAAAGGGCGAAGGCCGAGGTGAGGAAGAGGTGGAGGTGGAGACCGACGGCGAGCCAGCCATAACCACATGGGGTGGCGACGAGAAGCGTGGTGGCAGACGAGGTGGCAAGCGAGGAGGCTGGAAGCGCAACAAGGCGCGCAAGCGTGAAGCACGCGAAACTGCTGCTCGCGGAGGTGGCGGATCTGGCGGAGGTGGCGATGATGATGGCGACGGGGACGAGAGCCCCGAGGAGGAAGAGGAGGAGAACCGCCGCCAGAAGAAAGCGAGGGAAGCCGAGGACGAGGCGTCGCGGGCCAGCCCGGTGCGGGTCTTCGTCCCGCAGCAGGGGGACCAGTGGGTGTTGCTCAAGGGGGGCCCGTTCGAGGCTGGAGAGGTTAAGGCAAGGTTGAGGGTCGCCGAGACACTGTCCGGGGGCTTCTTCGACGCCGACCAGTTGTACCTCTTCGAGTACACAGAGGATGACGATACTGCAGGGGCACATGGGCCACCTCTCGACGACGAAGAAGCGGTGCGCCCCGGCGAGAAGTTGCTGCTGTGGGCCACGCTGAAGCCGCCCAAGGAATGGACCAGTTGGAGCCCCCGGTGGAACCGGGACCAACAACCCGCACCTGGTGCCACAGCCCAGGAGGGTCAGCGGAGAGTCACGGCCAGGATTGCTGATAGAGCGGCAGCAGCAGCAGCAGCGCCGGCAAGGCCGAGCGGGGCCGCAGCGAGCTCAGCAACCGGCAGTGGCCGCCAGCCAGCCCCAACGTTCAGCGAGGTGGCGGCAGCAGCGGGCGGCGCCCGAGCGAGCTCGGTACCCCCGTCTAGCGGTGGCACTTCGAGGAGTTCAGGCGCTTTGATGCGAGTCGAGGAACAGCTCGCTGAAGCTCAGGGGCAGCATGCCCGAGCAGCGAGCGAGGGCGGCGACCAGGAGCTGAGCGCGGCGCGCGTGGTAGGACAGCTGGAGATCAGGCGCAACGAGGTCCAGGCCCGCCGCGCTGCCCGGCTCGAGCGCGAGGCGCGCCGGCGGGAGCGCGAGGACCAGAGGGCCTCCAGCGCACCCCCAGAGCCCCACAGCCCACAGGTGCCCACGGAGGCCCCTCCTCCGCCCGAGGCGGAGGAAGACCCAGAGACCACCTCGGAGGAGATGGGACGCCGGGTTGCCGAGGCGCACCCGGGCGTAGCCTGCCGTGGGGGGGTCCACAAGTGCAACGCTGCTCGACGATTCGTCAAGAACTTCAACGACGTGCGGAGGGGTGGCAAGAGCCACGACCTGCAGCATGCGGATATCCTGTATCTGAACGGGATCGGGCAGATCAGCGACGTCTTGATGCAGGAATATCCCGGGGCCGTCCCGACGGACCCATCCCTGCCGCCGGAGCCTCGCCAGCTCGGCGAGATCCTGGCGCGCTACGTGGAGGAGCACGAGACGTTGAAGCTCAAGATGAAGAGCTTAGGCATTCCACGAGACGAACAGGCCGGTGGTGGAATCCTGGACCCCATCTACGTCGCGACTGAGAAGACTTACGTCGAGGAGTACGAGGGTCGAGACGTCCCCAGCGCTCGCAGCCGCAGCCGCCGGCGGAGTGGAGGAGCAGCCCCCGCTGGGGGAATGAAGCCCCCCGGGGGCACTCCTGGCGATTCAGAGTCATCTGCCTCCGAGACGATGGCCCCTGACACCCGAGGCCGGCTGCGAGCGAGGTCGCCCCAGGATGAGAGCCGGGGGCGCGGCTCCGCCCCGGACCCGAGGGATCCAGGGCGCAGGTGCGGAGGCCCTGAGGTGCCGCCGGCGGACACCCGCCAAGGCGCGCACCAGAAGGGCTGTGCGGAGGCACGCCAGGACGAGAGTCGATCATCGCCGGTGACACCCCGGCCTGGCACCCCCGAGGCCAAGGAGTACTTGCACTGGTGCCTGGAGCATGCTGAGTTTGCTCCCGAGCTGGTGAAAGAGGTGACGGACCTGGGGAACCGCCTGCTACTCGCCGCAGGGAGCGTGGAGGCAGCAGCAGCGAGGCTCCGCGAGGAACGGGAGCTCGCCCTCGGGAACCCGCTCGGGGGAGTGCTCGATCCCGAGTTCGGCGAGGCGCTCGAGGAGGATCACCGGCTGTACCTCCAGGAGATGGCGAGCAGGGGCGTCCCCGTTCGGAGGCAGCAGCCCAGGCGCCGGACCATAGCCAAGCCCCACGCTTCCGCGAGGGACCATGCCCTGGAGATGTACGCCAAGGCCTGGAAGGACACGTCCTACGGCGCCGTGCTCTGGGCCACTCCGGAGGCCGAGGCCGCCCTGTCCGCCTCCGAGCTCATCGAGAGCCCGTCAGGGCGTGTGCCTAAGATGTTGCCGGACCGCACAGTGAGCAGCGAGGGGCGCCCCATACATGATATGAGGGTTGCCAATGGAGACTCGCCCAAAGAGCTGCATCCGCCGGCGCTCCAGCCCAAGCACGAAGCTCTTGTGCGCCTGTCACTCTGGTGGTCCGCGCGCCACCCGGGCGTCCCGCAGGTGATAGCCAAGCGGGACGTGTCGCGGGCCTTCAAGTGGCACTGGGTGCGCGACGAGGACGTGGCCGAGTTTGGCACCTCCCTCCCCGGCGACGCCGTGGGTCTGACCACGCGCGTGATCATGATCCACTGCGTGATGGTCTTCGGGTGGTCGGGGTCGCCGGGCGAGTACATGGCGTTCGCCTGGAGTGCCAAGTGGGACCACGAGCGGCGCCGCCCACCAGACCCAGCGGTCAACGACACGGTGCGCTGGTCGTCCAAGTGGCTGATGGACGACGGCGTCTTGGTCGAGCCGCTGGTCGGCCTTCGGCCCTGGCTCAGCGCAGCCGATTGCGACGCGAGCATGCGGCGCGTCTGGGGCGACGACGCGATCAACGTCGACAAGATGGCAGAGGAGGGCACTTTCCAGGCAGAGCAGCTGGTCTGGGGCCTCTACTTGGATGTAGACAAGCAGCGCTCGAGGCTCCCCGAGCCCAAGTGCGTGAAGGCCGCCCACCTCTTGGCGATCGACGAGCTTCGCTATGGATGCCGACGGGTTCCCATCAAAGTCGTCCAGGAGCTGAGGGGGTCGGCCCAGTTCTGGGTGGCTACGCAGCCGGCTATCAAGCCCGAGCTGCCGGTCATTGACCGCCTCCTCGGCGGTGGGCTCAGCGCAGCCTGGGCGGAACCCCGAGGTAGCGCTGAGGAGGTCGCCCTTGCCTGGGACGAGTGGGACCAGACCCTCGAGCTGCTGCGGGTGCTCTTCGACGCACCCGAGGCCTGGGCGTCCAC
The DNA here is from genome assembly GCA_963575745.1 of Prorocentrum cordatum. Taxonomy (NCBI): domain Eukaryota; class Dinophyceae; order Prorocentrales; family Prorocentraceae; genus Prorocentrum; species Prorocentrum cordatum. The sequence continues at coordinate 63,773 of CAUYUJ010016332.1, read as the reverse complement.
TTTCGAGGCGAGCTTCATTTCCTGTCTAGGGCCGCGCGAGCGCCTGGCACTCCCAGGGGCCGCCGCCCGGACGAGATGGACTGGGGGGGACGCAACCACGACGACCATCGGCAGCATCGACTGGGGGCGGGCAGTGGCCGGCAGCAAAGCGATGCCACCTCACTACATGGCCGTGGACGCCGCCCCGCTCCTACGCCAGCTGGGGGACGTGCTGAGCCACCCAGGGGCCGAGAAGGATTGGGCGATAGCCATCGTGGAGCTGCTCGCGTTTGTAGCCCTAGCTGCCGCTAGGGGTAGCGAGTGGCAAGGCGAACTGGTCTTCTACGTCACCGACAACATGAACGCGCGGTCGTGGATTTCCAAGAGGCGGCCCAAGCACCCGCTGGCACGGCACCTCATTCGCCTCGTCCAGCGCCTGGAGGCTTGCTACGGGTTCAGCACGACCGCGCTGTACATACGCACTTACCACAACGACATCGCGGACTGGCTGTCGCAGGAAGAGGCCAAGAAGGTCCACTCCGAGCTTCTTCGCAAAGGGTGGACCCGTATCGAGCCGCCCGAGGAATGGGGGAAGATGCTGGCCGAGGCAAAGGAGCACCTCTTGCGGCTACCTGGAGAAGATGGGCCCATTGCGGAGTCAGCGCTCCGGCATCGGGCGCTGAGGACCCCAGCAGCGGTGCCACGCAACCTCGCCCTCACAGGGCGCCGGGGCCTCGAGCTGGGAAGCCCACTGGGGACTTACGGGCGAGCCTGGGAGCAGCTCGGTGGCGAGCTGACCACGGGCGACTCCACGGGGGTGGACTGGATCATGTGCACGCTGTCTCTGGACCCGAAGGGCTTTGAAGTCGAGAAGTTGGCATCCTCAATTACCAGGGCGAGGCCACAAGTTGTTGTGGTCGACGCCCCGGGCAAGCTCGACCTGACCCGCGTGGTCAAGGTGCTGCGCAAGCTGGGGTACCGCGCGTACGATCTGGAGGTCGTCTGCACCCACTACGGCGACATGACAGCTCGAGCTCGGAGCTTGATCGTGGCGGGCAAAGGGCCAGCAGGCGTCAGCCTGGCGGGCATGCGTATGCCGCCGGCGCGCCGTTGTCCCCATGGAGTGAAGCACGCGCTGAAGGACAAGCCCAGCGAAGGCTGTCACCACTGGCTCGACGACGAGGGGAGCGTCACCTGGGACCCTGCAGCTCGTGGGGGCTCCGACCCTACACTGCCCAAGGGCATCGGCCACATCAAGATCGCCGGCACCAAGCAGCTGGTCTGCTCAGTCGACGGCCCGATCGGCACGGTTCGCTGGCCCGCTGAGGGCCCGGGCGGACCGGGAGGAACCCTGATCCACGTCCCAGGACGCAGTGGCGGGCGCATCAGGGCGCTGTCACCGGAAGAAGTTTGGATCGTGCAAGGAGGCGACGAGGCGTCGTGGGTGCAGCGACGAGCCCGAGGCGACTCCGAGGCCACCCTGATGCGGGAAGCGGCGAGGTCCCTGCCGCCAGAGACGGCGAGAGCTGTACTTGGTTCTGCTGCGGACGCACTGTCGCAGACCACCCAGCGGGCAGGCGGCTGCCACGATCCCGCAGAGACGGCCGCCTGGGAGACAACCCGACGGTGGCTCAGGGCATGGGCGCGGAGCGAGCTCCAGGTGAAAGCTGACAGGCCAGAGGACAACCAGCATGCTGGGGTACTGAGCGACGACGTCCATAAAGCGAGGCGCAAGAGCCAGGGCGTCCGCTTCAAGGCCATCGAGGAGGACCTCGTGCGGGGCCCCGAGCCCCCCCCCGACGCGGAGGAGGTGGACCTGGACGCAGTCGTCAACATCCCCAAGAAGCGGCGGAAGAAGAGCCCCAACCGGGGCAAGAAGGTGGAGACCCAGGGCCTGGTCAAGCCGGTCGCCCTGGGCCGCGCTCGTGCCTCCATCGCCCTGCCAGACCACCCGATGCTGGGAGGGGACGACTATGGCCGGTGGATCGAGGAGCAGAAGCGTGAGGCGCTGATGCTGCGACTGTCCGAGGGAACCCGCGCTGGCTACGAGACCGGCTAGAAGCAGTGGCAGAGCTTCAGAGCAGCCCAAGGGGAGTCGCCCTGGCTGGAGGGGCGCGACCGCGAGGAGCGACACGCCAACGAGGAGGCACTGTTGGGCTTCGTCGTCGTGTTGGCTAAGGTGCTGAAGCGCACGGAGGGTACGGTCAAACAGAAGTTGTTCGCAGTGCGCTTCGCCCACCTCGTGGTCGGGTACCCAGACCCTCTACTCCACCGGGGCCGTCTCTGGTCCACGCTCGCCGGCCTCCGGAGAGGCCAAGGGCCGAGCGGGAGGAAGCGGCCAGTGACGCCTCGTATGCTCCTGTGGCTTCAGGGCTTCCTGAAGGACCAGACGGACCTCCCTGAGGTGGACACCGCTGTCCTGTGGGCCGCCGTGGCGGTGGCCTTCTTCTTCATGTTGAGGGCGTCCGAGTACCTGGTCCAGCCCGGGAAGACATGGAGTCGAGAGCGCGTTGTGCGTGGAGTGGACGTCACGGGCCGCAGTGGCGACAACAAGCCCTGTGCCTTCAAGGACGCGGTGGATCGGTGCTCCACATCACCTCCTCGAAGACCGACCAGTACAACGTGGGGTGCGTACGGAATCAGTACGAGACGGGCACATCATTGTGCCCCGTGGCAGCACTCCGCCAGCTGGAGCGGCACTACCCGCAGAGGCTGCGGGGGAGCGAGGAGGAGCTCCCACTCTTCCGCTGGGCGAGCGGAGCGCCCATCCGTCGCGAGGAGGTGCAGCACTATCTGACGATCGCAGGGCTTGCCGCCGGGCTGCGGAAGGAGGAGATCGGCTCGCACAGCCTCCGCATCGGGGGCGCGACAGCGATGTACCACGCCGTGGACGACTTGCAGCGCGTCAAGCGCTTCGGGCGCTGGGCCTCCGATAGCTTCCACGGGTACCTGTGGGAGAGCCACGAGCCCATGCGCGGCATCTCGACCAACATGGCGACGGATGTGTCCGAGCTCACGGCGCCGCCGGCCCATGGGGCCGAGGGCGCGCGCCGTGCAGGCAGGAGCCCGACCCCGCTTTGGCCCAGAGCAGCGCTGACCATGACGACGCTCGCCGCTACAGCTGGCAGCGCAGACGGCTACGTGCTCAAGGTCAGCCCGGTGGAGAGTCAGAATCTGCTGATCCTCGTGCTCCCGGTCGGCTTGGGAGCTTGGGCGATGGCAGCGGGGGTGCTACTGGCAGCCGTGCTGCTGAGCGCTGCATGGCGGCGCGAGCAGCAGCGAAGGCGCAGAGGAGCGGCCCGCAGGCGCAGCAGCAGCTGCAGGATCCGCGTCCCCTGCGCAGGCATGCTGTGCGCAGCGCTGGTGGCGACGGCGCTCACGACAGCAGCCGGAGAGGTACAGAGCCGAGAAGTGGCGACTGTTGACGGCAAGGCCCAGGGGGCCATGCTTCGCTGGGAGCCGCAGATGGGTACGGTGGCGATCATTGTCCCGGTGGGGACGGCGATGAAGGTGGGTGCCGCGATCGCAGTGCTGCTTGCAGCAGGCATCGGGGTGATTGGCGGCTGCTGCTGCAAGATGGCCAAGGAGGACGAGGGTAGGCAGGGGCCAGCCGTGCAGCAGGCCGCCGCGCAGCAGACGCCCAAGGCGCATAAGCCTCCCAAGCAGCCGCAGAGGACGTTTTGCGACGCAGGGGTGATGGGCCCGGTGCACTACAATTGCGTGAGGTACGTGCACGAGACCCAGGGCTTCCGCCGGGCCAACGAGGTGACGCGGGAAATGGCCCCGTCAGGGCACCGCGGGTCATCAGGATGGCCCCGTGGAGGGGAGCAGAGGCCGCACCATGACTAGGGTGCGGGCTGCCGCCGGCCAGCGGCCGAGCGGGCAGCAGTGGACCGCCGCCGGCAACCGCCGTGCGAGCGGCCACGCGGCGCCGGCTGAGTTCAGCCTGGCGCCCGCATCAGCTTCGCACTTGCGAACGGCTGGGCGCGTGCCGCGGCCAGGCTGCCCGTGGGCAGGCGCCGCGCCGGCCTGGCACCCGGCAGTGCCGCCAAGGGGGCAGCAGTGGCGGCTTCGATGGAGCGCCGGCGGCTAGCCCAGCCAGGGCTGCCGCGCGGGGCGCGTGGGAACCACCGCCGCCGGCATACGCCGTGCGAGCGGAAGCGCGGCGCCGGCTGAGCTCAGCCTGGCGCCCGCGCTCAACTTTGCGCTTGCGAGCAGCTGGGCGCGGCGCGGCGGCAGCTGGCGCCTGAGGGCAAGAGCGCCGCGCCGGCCCGGCAACCGGCAGTGCCGTCATGGGGGACGGCGGTGGCGGCTACGGGGGCGCCGGCAGCCAGCCCAGCCAGGGCTGCTGCCTAGGGCGCACGAAGAACCACCGCGGGCGCCGGCGGCCTGCCGCCCTGCGCCTGCGGACCCACCTTGCTGGGCACGCGGCGGCCTGCCGCGGATGCCAGGACTGTTCTACGCCGACAAGGTCGGCGGCTACGCGTCCCACTACAGCCAGTTCGGCGTGGTGGCGCGCTCGCAGGGGGAAGGAGGCGGCGTGGCCCGCTGCGCGTGGCCGAAGACGGCGCCGGCGCGTGGAGCGCCGGGCGCCAGCGCAGGGAGCGGCACGGCCCCTTTGGCAAAAAGGGTCGTCATCATCATCTGAGCCGTGCGCGTCCCTCTTTCCTCCCCTCTTGAGCCCCTGCCTACTAGGCTCAAGAGGTTTTAGTTTACCAGTGCTGCTTGAGGGGATATCTAGGATGTTTGGTAAAACTGATGGATCTCCCCGACTCCAGAACTGGCGCGGGCTTCCACTTGCGGTTCCCTTGCTCCTGCCCTTGCCTCTTGCTTGCCCTTTCTCTCTCCCTCTCTCTTCACCGCCGCTCCGCGGCTCAAGCCTTTCTAAGGCCAAGCTGGCCCACCCTGGGAGCCCCGCAGGGCTCCCTACCCGCCCTTTTCTGGACTTTTACAGCGCCGCCTGGCACTACAGTGCCTCGGCGGCGCGGCGTGGCCCGCTGCGCGTGGCCGAAGACGGCGCCGGCGCGTGGAGCGCCGGGCGCCAGCGCAGGGAGCGGCACGGCCCCTTTGGCAAAAAGGGTCGTCATCATCATCTGAGCCGTGCGCGTCCCTCTTTCTCCCCTCTTGAGCCCCTGCCTACTAGGCTCAAGAGGTTTTAGTTTACCAGTGCTGCTTGAGGGGATATCCAAGAACAATTCCTGCGGTGCTTGCGGTCGCGTCAAGTGCACAGGCGATGCTTACGCCCTGTGATTTGACGCGCCTGCGGTGCTTGCGCCGCGGCATGGGCAGCCCTTGCGCTGAGTCAAACCAATGCTCGCGGTGCCTGCGCTAATCCAGCGCAGCGCAAGCAGTTTTTGCACGTGTATATTTCCAACATGTGGAATGGGAAGATGTCCGTACTAGTATGTCAGTCTGATGTGCATGCCGATTATACTATATCGATGCATTCTGACTACCATCGGGGCAACCGTTGGGACACATATGTATTTGCATAGCCACCGTTCGGGACAACCATCGAGGCAACCTTCGGGACAACCATCGGGACAACAATCGGGAGAACAACCGGGACATCCAGCGGGGCAGCCATAGGGACAACCGTCGGAACAACCATCGGGTCAACCATCGTGGCGATCATCAGGACAACCGTAGGTTTAACCATCGGGACAAGCATCGGGGTAACCACCGATGCAACAGGAAGGACAATTGGGTACCACGGACCAAACACGGGGTTGGGCGGTTCCTTCTGTACCAATTTGTCGCGCAGTTTCGGCTCACCCGCAGGCGTGTCTCTCACGAGACGAAGCAACTCTGGACGTTCCGCGTAATCCCACCAGCCCATCCAGAAACGATGCCCAGACGGGTCGCCCTGATCAGGGATGTGGAGGAACACGCAGTGCAATAAGGGCTGGGTACGACGTCGTACCAAGAGGCGGCCCCCCGAGTTCACGGGGGCGCCGTGTGAAACATTTAGGGCTTCCCAGAGACGGAACCACAGGATGTTTGACGTGGCGGCCCTCCGAGCGGCCCTCGGTGGCCCTCGGAGGCCATCGGCAGCCTTTGCTGCCCCCCCCGAGCCCACGGGCGCGCCGCGTCAGAAATGCCAGGGTTCCCAAGGGCAGAAACACATGATTGTTGACGTGGTGGCCCCCGAGGCCTCGGGGGCGCCGTGCCAAAATCTGGGGGTTCCCAAGGCCAGAGCGAGACAGTTGTTTGACGTGACGCCCCCCCCGAGCCACCCGAGCCCACGGGGGCGCTGTATCGCAAGTCTTGGGACTTCCAAGGGCAAGGCCCCAGAATGTTTGACGTGGCGGCCCCCCGAGTCCACTGGCGGCACCGTTTCAAAAACCGTGGGGTTCTTTACGTCAGAACCCTAGGATGCTTTACGTGGCGCCCCCCGAGCCCACGGGGGCGTTGTGTCAAAAGTCGTTGGGTTTCCAAGGCCACAACCCTAACATCGTTGACGTGGAGGTCCCCCGAGCCCACGGGGGCGCCGCGTCGAACATTCGGTGGTTCCCAGCGCCAGAACCTCAGGTTGTTTTACGGGGCACCCCCCCGAGCCCACGGGGGCGCCGTGTCAAGAATCTTAGGCTCCCGAGGCCAGAACCTTAGGTTCTTTTACGTGGCACCCCCCCCCCCGAGCCCACGGGCGGGGGGGGGCGCCGTGTCAAGAATATGTTGTTTCCAAGGCCAGAACCTCAAGATGGTGTACGCGGCGGCCCCCCCAGCCCACGGGGGTGCCATGTCAAACATGTTGGGGCTCTCAATGTCAAACCACCAGGGGTTTTTTACATGGCGCCCCCCCGAGCCCACGGAGGCGCTGTGGCACAACTCGTGGGGCCCCGAAGGGCAAAACGAGGAGGAATCGAAGGAGGAGGAGGAGGAGGAGGAGGAGGAGGAGGAGGAGGAAGAGGAGGATTAGAGGAGGAGAGAGGAGGAGGAGGAGGAGGAGGAGGAGGAGGAGGAGGAGGAGGAGAGAGAGGAGAGGAGAGGAGGAGAGAGGAGAGGAGGAGAGAGGAGGAGAGAGGAGAGAGGAGGAGAGGAGGAGAGAGAGAGAGAGGGAGGAGGAGGAGGAGGAGGAGGAGGAGGAGGAGGAGAAGGAGGAGGGTGAGAGGAACGATAGAGGAGGAAGGAGGAGGAGGAGGAGGAGGAGCAATATGCGGATGAGGAGGAGGAGGGGAAGGAGGAAGAAGGAGGAGGAGGAGGAGGAGGAGGGCGAGCAGAAGGCCAGAAGCCTCTTGGATGCCTGTCGGAGTCTCTTCAGATTTCTTCGGGGAGCTTCTTAGAGGCCTCTTGTGGCGTCTTGGAGGTCTCTGGGGGGTCCCAGGGCACTCTTGGAGCGTCTTCGTTGCCCTTCTGGGGGGCTTCTAGGGGCGCCTTGGGGGTCCCTTGGGAGCCTCTTGGGGGCATCTTTGGGGCCTCATGGGGGCCTCTTAGGGCCTCCTTGGCGCCTCTTGGGGACGTCATGGGGTTACCCTTGGGAGCCTCGATGGTCATTTTGGGGCTTGGGGCCATCTGGGAGGAGATCGATTAAAGGAGGGTGGTTCCTGAATGAGCCCCCCTCCCCCCCAGGAGGCCAAACTGTCGCCAACACCTCCGTGAATTCAGTGATTGTGGATTCCTCGTTGAGGCCCAAAAACTGAACCGTCTGACATCTCGCGAAAGGCCCAGTCCAGACCCAGGGGAAGGGGGCAGGGAGAGGGACCAACCCCTCCTGGAAGGGGAAGAAGAGGGATTGGAAGAGTAAACGCTCTAAACCACTCACGCCCAGTGTGCGGGTTGGATTTCCCGATGGGGCACCTGACGTTTCCATTCGCCCTCACCCACCACAATGTCGTATATTCCCTAATCAGTGCTTGCACTGAAGGGGTCCTAGCGGAGGTTGAAGGATTCGGCGAAAGTTTCCCGCCGATTTTGGTCGCACGCTGGGTTCCCGGGTTCCCGGTTCCCCGGTTTCCGGTTCCCGGGCCGATTTCGGTGGGCGGCGAGGTTCCCAGGTTCCCGGGTTCCTGGTCGATCTTCTTATTGATCGGTTTCAGCATCGATCTCATTTCCCACTTCTCGATCGATCTCACCATCGATCTCACAATCGATCTCACAATCGATCTCGCAAGCGATCTCACTAGAGATCGCACGAGCTATCTCGCGATCGATCTCCCTATCGATCTCATTGAAGCGAATTCGCTCTCGGTCTCACCATCGACCTTAAACTCCTCGTCTATCGGTTACACTATCGATATCATTATCGATCTCACAATCGATCTCAAGATCCATATGACTCATTTTCAAATCATCCACTGATTGGGTTTTCTCAGGTGTGATATTGATAAATGAAGAGAAATATCATGGCACCCCGCCCCTTATCGGCCGAAAAGGTCGGTGGCCAACAAGCATCGGTGACCAAAAACGTGCCCGAAGTTGTGGCCGAACACGTCGTGTGACCGAAAGTGTGACGGAAGTTTAAGATCGTCTTGGTTTCGAACCAAAAATTTCGGTCACACCTGGGCGCGGTCGGACATGTTCGGGCGCGGGTGTCGGTCACACCCCGGCGGAGATTCGGGCACAGTTTTGGTCACGACGCCCTCTGAGAGAGACGAGGCTACGTGAGAAGTAGAGAGAGAGAGAGGAAAAAAAAATGGGCGAAGGACCCAACCATATGCTGTTGTGGGTACCGCAATTCTGAAAATCTTCTTCGGTGAAACTCCCTATGGGGCCACGAAGCGCTGCACTGGGTGGGGTGGAACGCTGTTCTGGTTGAGTGGTGTGTCAAGTAAGGTTTCCGGGACGCATGCGGACAGTCCCACTGCGGGCTTCGGTGGAGCTCCCTATAGGGCCACGAAGCGCTGTACTGGGTAAGTGAAAGTGCCAAATTGGGCTTCCGGGACGCATGCGGACGGTCCCACTGGAGGCTTCGGTGGAACTCCTTGAGGGGCCACGAAACGCTATACCGGGTGGGTGTAAATGCCAAAGTGGGCTTCCGGGACGCATGCGGACGGTCCCACTGGGGGCTTCGGTGGAGCTCACCAAGGGGCCACGAAACCTTGTATTGGGTGGGTAAAAATGCCACGTTGGGTTTTCGGGACGCATGCGGACGGTGGCTCTGGGGCCTTCGGTGGAGTTCCCTACAGGCCACGAAATTCTGGACTGGGTGGGTAAAAATGCCACAATGGGTGTTTCGGGACGCTTGCGGACGGTCCCACTGGGGCCTTCGGTGGAGCTCCTTGTGGGGCCACGAAACGCTGCACTGGGTGGGTGAAAATGCCACACTGGGTGTGCGGGACGCACGCGGACGGTGGCACTGGGGCCTTCGGTGGACTGTGGGGCCACGATTCGCTGTAATGGGTGGGTGAAGATGCCAAATTGTGTGTTTCAGGACGCTCTCGGACGGTCCCACTGGGGACTTCGGGGGAGCTCCCTGTGTGGCCACGAGACGTTGTACTGAGTGGGGGGGACGGTGGGGCTCCCTATGGGGCCACGAAGCGCTGTACTGAGTGGGGGGGACGCATGTGGACGGTGGCACTGGGGCCTTCGGTGGAGCTCCCTATGGGGCCACGAAACGCTGTACTGAGTGGGGGGACGCATGTGGACGGTGGCACTGGGGCCTTCGGTGGAGCTCCCTATGTGGCCACGAAGCGCTCTGAGTGGGGGGGACGCATGTGGTCGGTGTCATTGGGGCCTTCGGTGGAGCTCCCTATGGGGCCACGGAACGCTGCACTGAGTGGGGGGAACGCATGTGGACGGTGGCACTTGGGCCTTCGGTGGAGCTCCCTATGGGGCCACGAAACGCTGCACTGAGTGGGCGGGACGCCTGTGGACGGTGGCACTGGGGCCTTCGGTGGAGCTCCCTATGGGGCCACGAAACGCTGTACTGAGTGGGGGGGACGCATGTGGACGATGGCACTGGGGCTTCGGGGGAGCTCCCTATGTGGCCACGAGACGTTGTGTTGAGTGGGGGGCCTTCGGTGGAGCTCCCTGTGGGGCCACGAAGCGCTGTACTGAGTGGGGGGACGCACGTGGACGGTGGCACTGGGGCCTTCGGTGGAGCTCCCTATGGGGCCACGAAACGCTGTACTGAGTTGGGGGACGCATGTGGACGGTGGCACTGGGGCCTTCGGTGGAGCTCCCTATGGGGCCACGAAACGCTGCACTGAGTGGGGGGGACGCATGTGGACGGTGGCACTGGGGCCTTCGGTGGAGCTCCCTATGGGGCCACGAAGCGCTGCATTGAGAGGGCGGGACGCATGTGGACGGTGGCACTGGGGCCTTCGGTGGAGCTCCCTATGGGGCCACGAAGCGCTGTACTGAGCGGGGGGGACGCATGTGGACGGTGGCACTGGGGCCTTCGGTGGAGTTCCTTATGGGGCCACGAAGCTCTGTATTGGGTGGGGGGGGCGCATGCGGACGGTAGCACGAGGAGGGGGCAGAGGAGGAGGAGAAGGAACGCGGGGACCGTCTCTTCAAAACGCCGCTCGCACTGGCGGGGGGACCTGGCCCCACTCTGGCCCAGCACTCCTACTCCTGCCCGGCACTTCGCCATGGGGCGGCCGGGATCTGACGCGCTCAGGGTAGGCTGTCATCAGGGTCTCCGGAGGTACTCGTCCCTCCTTACCCCTCCCCCTTCGCCCCTCTCAAGGCCTCCAGCGGTGTCCGTCCCGCCTCGCCCGCAGACCTACCTCTGTGCTTCCTCCTCTGATAGCCCCCTCAGTGGGCCGCCTCCGCCGCCTTGCCGGCCTCGACGCTCCCCTGCGCTCCCAGCCCAAGGCCTACGGCCTCAAGCTGCCCACGCGCCACGAGCCTCAGGCCCCTACGGCAGCTCGGCCGTTAGACCATCGTGATGTCCATGGCCGCCATACTGCTGGCCACTCCTTCTGCCATGCCGCGCGCCTCCCAAAGATAGCCCTGGAAGGCGTCGCTCTTCCACCTGCCCCAGCGCTGCACGAGCGCCGTGTCCTTGAACGCCGCGTAGAGCGCTGATGCTCCTCCGATCCTCAAGCTGTGGGAGCCCAGATCGTTCGGGTCCATGCCCTCCGCCACGGCCGACTGCATCACCACGCGCTGGACGTTCGCCCTTGTGACAAGACGCACATCGTCGTAGGCGAAGAGCGGGTCGTACATCCGCGCACCTGAAAATCGTTCTCGCGCCCATCCCTCGTAGATCTCCAGCGCCTCCACCACGCAGATATGCTCATCCTTCTCTGCGCCCGACGGAGCCTCGACCCAGAAGTGGTTGCGCCACTCTCCTCGATTATACTGGTCTGTCTTGCTGGCCCTGATCTTGATCACAACCTCGCTCGCTT
>CAUYUJ010016332.1:0-47500 GCA_963575745.1 Prorocentrum cordatum | reverse complement strand
GCGGGGCACCGTCTCTTCAACACGATGACCCAACACCACAGGATGGTTGGGAACAATGCTAATGTGCCTTTTCGTTCAGCCGACATCCAACGCCATCCTCTCCAGTATCCATCCAGCCGATGACCCATCTGGGGCCCGCTCAGCCGCTGGTCGGACCCCCGCAGCGGGGGCAGCTGCCGTCGCGATCGGGATCGGACGAAGTTTTCCAGTCTGTCCTCATCGAAAGGGAGGACCAGAACTCATATCTTGGACAGCTGGATGTTGCGGCAGGGCGAGCGTGAGCGCAGGCCATGCCCGCTTCGATTGGGTTCTTGATTATGCCAGCATCGGCTTGATCTGTTTGATTCGATCAATTATCTCGCTTCCCACTTCTGCCCTCAATACACCTCCATGTTCCGTCGACATAAGGTCCCAGCTTGACAGCTAGTGCACGCCGCTGGCAGGCGTCGTTGACGCGAGGGGGTGGAGGAGTCTTAAAAGGGAAGATCGGGAGGTAAGCCGCGCCCTGGTCATGGCTGAGGACAGGAACTCCGCAGACCAGCTCCCGAGTCGAGCGATGATGTTCCCGGGTGTTGTCCTGTCTTGGTCTTGTTCGCACGAGGAGGAGGAGGAGGGACGGGAGGATGGGGAGGATGATGTGGACGAGGGGGAGGGGCAAAATGAAACGGAAGGCACGGACGGGGAAGGGGATGATTACGCTCGGCGGGATATCATGGAAAGCGTTGGCCACGGCCCGTGGGCATCGACGAACAGTTCGTCGGAAGGAGTACCAAAAGACCAAAAGACACGCCCTTCAGGATGTGGCTCAACGAGACTGTGGGCCAATGACGGGGCCTGGGCCGCTGAGCAGGCGTCGTTTCAAGGTTAGATTAGTCATGTATTGTTACGAGATTCATGGCGTGAGTACGAGGCGGTACCGTGGTGTTTTGTTCATTTCAGAAGCACAGAGAATACAGATGACTCGGAGAAACATTCGTAAGAGGACATGCTGGTCTCAGGACTTCATAGGGTACGTCTGGCTTCGCCGATCTGACTGTAGCAAGCGAGCCGTTGGATGGCAGTCCTATCTCTGGGGAGGTTGAGGACATTTCGCGAGCAGTTTCAAACCTGGAGGTACGGACGGCAGGTTTAGGCCAGGGGGTGAGGATAACCCGTTGGCAGTTTTAGACGAAGGGGTTGTGAGGAGATGCCGTTGGCAGTTTTATAGGCCAAGGGGTTGAGGACATGTCGCTGGCAGTTTCATGTCAGAGGGTTTAGGATTTGTCGCTGCCAGTTTTAGGCCAGGGGGTGCGGATATGTCGCTGCCATGTTTAGCCCATAGTGGTGAATGCATGCCGATGGCAGTTTAGGCCAGGGGGAAGAGGGTATGCCGCCGCTTGATTGAGGCCAGGGGGTAGGGATGGCGTTTTTAGACCAGGGTTGTGAGGTCATTTTGTTGGCAGGTTTAGGCCTCGGGGTACCGGTAGTTCGTTGCCATTTCTAGGCCAGGGGAGTGAGGATATTTCGGTAGCAGTTCGAGGCCAGAGGACTAATGATATTTGGTTTGCAGTTCTAGGCTAGGGGAGGAGATAGCGCTGGCAGTATTAGAGCAGGGGGGTGAGGATTTGTCGCTTGCATTCTTAGGCCAGGTAGGTGGGGATGTTTCCATGGCAGTGTGCGGATATTTCGCTGCCAGTTTTGGGCTGTGTTGGGTGATTCGATTTCGGTGGCAGTTTTGGGCCAGAGGGAGAGGATATTCCAGTGGCAGTTGTAAGTTCCAGGGGGTGAGGCTATTTCACTAGCAGTTTTCAGCCAGGGGCGTGAGAAGAGTGGAGGAGGAGGACAAAGAGGAGGAGGAGGAGGAATGAGGAGGAGGAGGAGGAGGAGGAGGAGGAGGAAGGAGGAGGAGCAGAGATGAGGAGGAGGAGGAGGAGGAGGAGGTAGGAGGTGGGAGCTGGTGGGAGGAGGAGTTGTGCACCCTGACGCCGCATGATACAGTATTCGCTCCTCGCCGGGTAGGCCCAGCCCAGGGCTACACGTTCAGCGTGGTGCTGCGCACGTATCTCTGTTCGCCCCTTTGCGTACGGCTGGTCCGGGGAGAAACGGGCGAGATGTTTGGTGGCTTTAATGCTATGTCGCCTTGAGCATCTGATTTCGCAGGGGGCTTGACCACGCCATTAGTTAGAAGGCTGCCACTCGGACCTGAGAAGGTTCTTTCAATTTGATGTTTTAGTGGGGGTCCATGGGCATGGGCCGTGGGCCTCCTATCTTCTGACCGGGCACGCTGGCCCCGACGGAGTCGGCCAAGCGTTGGCTAGCCGCGTCCACGCGTAATTTTTGAATCGGAGTATCATCCATCTCTTGGTCTTTCTGCCCTGTACAGCGGCGCGGCGCTGCATAACTGCATACGGGCGTCAAGGTTGCCGTACCATCTGATTGCCATGCTCAGGGTGAGTACAGATCTCGAGCGCCAGCGCAAATGACGTACGCTCAAGTCAGGGGGCCGCCGTGATAGCAACGGGCTGAGGGATCGTGAGCCGCGTGATGATGGGCCAGTGTCGAAACAGGCCGAGCTTGAATGCTGAAGTGAGCCCGACACGCCCGGCCCAGGTCCAGCCCCCAGGGTTTCTCATAAAGACAGCCAAAGAGATCCCCAGAGAGCCCCAGGACAATGCTTCAAAGATATCTTAAAGCATTGTGGAAGTGTCGACTCTGCGCCACGGACCTGAGGTCTCTAGAAAGGCAACGCGACACAGCCGAGTAGCGCCTGGTCGTCCCCAGAAGCGCCCAGGAATTCCGTCCCGTCAGTTCCGAGCAAGGACTTGTCAAGAGCCGTGCGCTATCCAGTGTTGAGCATTCGAAGGAGCCTCAGGACACTCCACTCGGGCACGGCGGCGGATCTTAGAAGCAGTCTGATTCCGACGAGCGGGCCGAGAGTTGCAATGTTCCTAGGTCGGCCGTGCAATCTGCAAAAACTGGCGCGTCTCGTTGCAGTGTGGGTGGGATGATTTTGGTCGAGCAGTTTGAGAATGAAACCGCCCCCAAGGATTCGAGTAGAGGATGCGCACGTCGCCTGGCGGGGTAAATGATCGCTACAGTTATGCGGCAGTCACCATCGTTAAGTGTTTTTCTCAGATTCGTTAGCAGCCTCGGATGCGCGCGCCCAGGCATGTATATCTATGCGCCCCCAGTGCTGCTGTCGATGCTGGACGGTCTCGGCTTGCGGTCCAGACGGTCTTGCCATCTGAAGGTGGTTCGAGGCCGTCCCTGCGGCAGGGGAGCCCTTTCCCCGACGTAGGTTCGCCAGCCTGTTGTGAGTTGTAGGGCAGGACGCCTGACGATCTATCCAGTTGCCTGCGGCAGTCTCCACCGCCGTGCCAGTTCAGAATTGAACCGCATTCTGAACGGTTCTACCGAGCGGTCCTCAAAGGCTCGGTAGAGCTAGTTTAGGGCATTCTGCGGGGCGCGACCGTAACATTGCATGAACAAGGTGCCCTGGAGCTCTCTTCGGAGTCTTCTGAGAGCAAGCTCGGTGCCTTTTTACGGGACTTGGGACCGTTGGTTGTGTTGAGTGGGTCGGTGGAATTGTCTTAGGGTCGCCAGGTCAAGTCGTGGGGCTGTTTTGGGGCTGGGTTGGGGAGGTTTGGGGCCGTGTTGGTTGTTGCGGTGCCGTCTTTGAGCCTTGTTGGCGCCCTCTTGGATTGTATTGGATTATCTGAGGTATGTTGGATGCCATGCTCGGCAGAAACGTGCAAGTACGAATAATTCTAAACATCCATGTGTGTTTTGATATGCTTGGCCACCTGGAGCCTTGTTGGAGGGCTGCCTGCGCGCCGCCTGAGAGCCTTTGAAGGGACGCCTTCAGACAGCGTTCAGTCGATGGTCTGCTTTTAATGAGAAGCTGTACCAGACTGCCAACAGGAATGCCAACACACCCCAGCATGCCGAGGGCATGGTGGCAGATATGCATATCCATGCACGCGCGCGTAATTCATGGCAGCCACGCTGATGAGTGGACAAGCCGCGCTTCGAGATCCAGAGAAAAAGAACAGCGCAGCGCGGCAACGATGGTGCGATTCAGCTTGTACAGGGCACTGGTGGCACAGCCTTTACCGCAACATTGCACCTTGACTTTGCAATGTCGTAGGTGCATTCTGGGAACGTCGTAGTTCGTACGCACCTGACGACGACTGTGTTGGCGCGAAGATGCGATCCACTTGTTCTGATTCTGCAGCTCTGGCATGAGAGAGACAAATTATGAAGGGACTCCGCTCCACCTGCTCCGCCCTCGCCTCGACCCTCCCCCCCTCCCCATTACCCCCGTGCCACGGCCCGCTAAAGACGAGGGGGTGGATGTGGAAGAGGAGGAGGAGGAGGACGGTACCCGTAAAGACGTTTTTAAAACCCGGGAGCGCCAGCGGTGGCCGTTGATCATCGATCGTGTGATCATGCGATAAGTTTGATCTGATCGTGCGGTGGGTTTGGATTCAGCATGGTAGTCATCGCATCGGGCATGCGATCTTATCACGTGTTCCAGGATTGGTCGGATTTGGGCGGCATTGTTGCTGAACATTGTCTGGCTGCTGAATTTCCCAAGCCCAGCGGGCGCAGGTGCACACCGTCTAGAGCTTCGTCGCCGCAAGTCACGGGTGATACTGAGTAGGAGGAGGAGGAGGCGGAGGAGGAGGAGGAGGGGGACGAGGAGGCAAGTCAGTTTGGTTCTGCCCAGAGAGTCCAGCCCATGCTTTCCGGCCTCGCGCAAGCCACCCGCGCGTGATGTGGGCAGCCAGCCGCGCCAGCAGGCTGCGGCAGCCGTCACGACTGCAGCAGGTTGCGAGATACGGCACGCTTTCTCCACCAGGAGTTCGTGACACTGCCAACAGCGCTCTTCAAAGGGCGCTGGTGCGGAAGGTGGTCGGGGTGGCCAGTGTGCTGGCGATCCTGGCCTTGCACCACTCCGCAGAGCAGACGGCGCATCAGACATTCGGCACCGTGCGGGCGAGCTGGCCAAGAGAGGGGCGCCGTGGCAAGTCCCCCGTAAACGCACAGCCAACGTCACAAAGACCATCAGGCGCGGTGCCTATGTGCCGATGTGGGCACGAGGTAATTGGACGAGTCTCTGGTGAGCGAATCAGCGCGGAGCAAAGAGGGCTCACCAGCAGTCACAAGTGAAGCAGCTACAAGGGTCGACAATGCAGTCCCAGAGTGCCGAACAGAAAGTCCAGCTTTAGGACCTCGGAATGACATAGGGCAGCGCACGCCCCGCAAGTCCCAGAAAGCGGAACGGAACGAAAGGCAGACGCCGATGCGACTGATAATCACGCCGTTGCCTACGATCGTCAGAGCGCAGGACGAGTGCGGAAAAGGCTCCAGTCTGGCCGCACATGTATGGGTGGATTGCCTCTCTTTTTTGTTTTCTTACCACCGCCACCAGAGGCAGCACATGGATGAAGAGATCATCAGTCAGCCACGCTGCGCGATGACATTTGCGATCGCATCTGCGTGCTTAAGAGAAGTTATCCAAATTGCAAGTGAGGGCGCATCGGCGGATAACGAAGCTTTACCAACGCGGGCGAGTGAGACTGTAATGGCAGTTTGACCTTTCCGAGACGCATCTTGGCTGCAAGCCGAGGTGTTTGGTGCGATTTTGCTGAGCTGAGTGTCGAGATCCCCGAGGTCAGCGCGAGGACCCCCCTTGGAATCTGGATCCCAGCCGACAGCTAAGGGCGGGGGACGAGCCGCACATGTCCGAGTCGGGAGGAGTCTATCCACCAGGCGACTGTGCAGACAATCCAGGCAGTAGCGGACAATGCGGAACCAATGCAGCACCTGGGCTAGCGCAGGTGGGTTCCAAGCAGGTTGCACAGAAGGGATTGAGGATGATGTTTGGGGGGGCGACCGAGGACGGAGGAGGAAAGAGGCGGGAGACAGGAAAGGTGAGGGAGTATGGGTAGTGAAGGATAGGGAGGAGGGACAAGGGACGAGAGGGGAGGAGGGGGAGGAAGGGGACAGGTAGGAGGGGGAGGGGGAGGGCGGTATAGGCAACGGGGAACGGAGATAGAGGGGAGGATAGGGAGCACAGGGGAAGGCGGGGAAGGGGTGAGGGGGACGGGGAGAAGGAGGAGCAGCACAGAGAGAGAGAGAGAGAGAGAGCGAGAGAGGAGGGGGGGTGAAACGCACAAGCGGGCTGAGAAGGCGGGGGACGGATATGGGTGGAGGGTGGAGAGGAGAAAACGAGAGCGAACAGAAGGACATGGGGAGGGCCATGCTGTCACCGGACGCCATCTCTTCCGACGCAGGAGGACGAGGTGGAGCGAGATAAGATTGCCGGTGCAGGGCAGGGTGGGGGAGGGGTTTTTGGAAGGGAGGAGGAGGAGGAGGGGGAGGAGGAGGAGGAGGAGGAGGAGGAGGAGGAGGAGGAGGAAAACGAGGAGGAGGAGAAAGAGGAGGAGGAGGAGAAGGAGGAGCACGCGGAGGAGGAGGAGGAGGAGGAGGAGGAGGAAGAAGAGGGTCCGTAGCCATTTGGGCTCAAGCAAGTTTGGCTCAAGCCATTTTGGTTCAAGGAACGGCGGGGCCGTCGCCGCTTCCTCGGTCGCCCCATCGGCCGTGGCTCGCGCGCTGGCCATCAAAGAACAAAGGAGAAGCACAATAGTAATAGTAATAATCAGGATGCTATCAATAAGCAGAAAAAAAAGAAACAGCTGAAGAAGGCCGCCGCGACCGCGGCCAGGACTCTAAAGACGCCCGTGGGGCGGGAGGAGTCTTGGCATCGTCGCCTACGTTCCCAAAAGGGACAGGATCGGTTTTTGATTCGCGCTGTGGCCGCCGCCAATCGCCTCAACGGCCACCACAGTGCTCAGGAGCCTCAGTTCCAGCAGGTTGACGTGGCGCAGAAAAGGACAATGGCAGCATCGAGGAAGCTCGAGGGGAAGGTGGTCAGGAGTAGGGACGACACACCTCGGGCCCCGCTCGAGCGGAACTGGAAAAAAAGGTGGTCAGGAGCAGGGATCACACGCCCAATCTCCGCCAGGGGATCTGGGGAAACGTGGTCAGGAGCAGGGACCACGCACCCAGGCCCCGCAGTTGGTGTTCAGCCTTGGCCATGGAGGGAAGAAAGAAAATCCACATCAAGAAAGAGAAGCAGCATCAAAACCCACAACTACGTCAATGGCGCCAGCGTGTACATCGCCGACTGTGCATTCATAGAGAAGCAGCAGCCCATCGTTGACGAGGCGAAAGTAGCCACACTCGAAGAGGCGAAACTGCATGAAACATTCGCCTTCCCACCCGGCGACCGCGACATGAAGATGCGAACACTGCAGCAACAAATCGGGAGGATAGCCGACCGGGCGCAAAGAGCCAAAGCTGCAGTAATCGACGAAAACATCCAACATCAAGTGCGCGCTCGCCCTGACGACCGCTCCCGATCAAAGAATCAGAGGATACAGATCGCAGCTGGACGCCGCTACCAAGGAGCAGAAGGAAACCAACGAACAGATCAAGCAGCTCGCAGTCAATTGCGGCAAAAATACCACGCACATCCAGCGGTCCAAAGACCGAACCATGGTTGCCAAGAGCGAGATCGCCGCCTACGCCGACACTGGCAGTGAGGCCGATCAAGATGAAGAAGAAGAAGAACATGCAGCAAGGATAACAGCTACGCCATACAGGACACGGAGCCGAGAGCCCTTCAGACGCCGAGGGTCATCCTTACCGCCCCAGCGAAGTGGCCCCGAATCAGCTACGACGAGCCACGCAGAAGCGCTCAGAGCCAACGAACTTCGCGAACCAGAGGTTCAGAACGCCAGCCTGAGGAGGACCAACGCCGAGCTCAAAGAGAGGGCCAAACTATATGAGGAGGAGATGGAGGTGACCAACGAGCGCGCCGGAAGCACGTCCGTCAGGTACGACAGAATACTAGCCTGGCGAAGGACCCAACCATGTGCATATGTGAGTGCCGCAGTTGCAAGTATCATCTTCGGTGGCGCTACATATGGGACCACGAACCGCGCAACGGGCGCGCCGGCATGGGCGGCGGGCCACACGACGCGAACGAAGACGGCAGGTCGAAGCACGAGAGATTGAGCGCGCGTGAGTCTGATCGAGAGTGAGTCTGATTGTGAGCGAGTCTGCACGCGAGCGAGTCTATGTACCTGAATGCGAGTTGCCGAAATGGGGCGGCGGTGCCATGCGGACATTCCCGCTGGGGCCTTCGGTGGAGCTCCCTATGGGGCCGCGAAACGAGTGGGGGGCGTGCCGAAGTCGGGCGGCGGTGCGCCGAAATGGGGCGGCGGCGCAATGCGCCCCCCCCCCCCCCGGCCCTTCGGCGGAGCTCCCTATGGGGCCGCGAAGCGCGTGGGGGGCGTGCCGACATGGGGCGGCGGTGCCACGCGGACACTCCCGCTGGGGCTTCTTGTGGAGATCCGCCTTCGGTGGGGCCCCCTGTGGGGCTGCGAAACGCGCGGGAGGTGCGCCGAACTGGGGCGGCGGTGCCACGCGGGCGCGGAGCCCCTTTGGGGCCGCGAAGCGTGCGAAGGGGCGTGCCGAAATGGGGCGGCGGCGCCACGCGAGCTTCATATGGGGTCGCGAAACATGTAAGGGGCGTGCCGAAATTGGGCGGCGGCGCCATGCAAACCCCCCCGCTGGGGTCGTCTTCGGAGCTTCCTATGGGGCCACGAAGCGTGTGAGGGGTGTGCCGACATGAGGCGGCGGCGCCATGCGGGCCCTCCCGCTTGGGCCCCGGGTGGAGATCCCTATGGGGGCCCGCGGAACGTGCGCGGGGTGTGCCGAAATGCGGCGGCGGTGCCATGCGCCCCCCCCAATCGGTGGAGCTCCCAGATAGGGCCGCGAACCGTGCGAGGGGCGCGCCGAAATGGAGCGGCGGTGCCGCGCGCGCCCTCAGGAGGAGGGGGGGGGGGGGGGGCGAGTTAGTGAGACGCGGGGCGCTGTCTCTTCAAAACGAAGGCCCAACGCCGCGGGGCGGTTGGGAATGCGAGACCGCGAAGACGCCGTACCTCAGGGGTCGCCGCGCTCGACGCTGGCGGCCAACGGGAAGAGCGAAGACACATTCGCGCGGCACTGTAAAACTCATGGAAGAGAGCGCCACTTGATCCGCGAGAAGTACTAGCAGAAGCTAGCGCGACAAGCTGCAGATGCCGCGCAAGAGGCGGCGCAGCGGATCATCGAAGCATGCGAGGCGGGCGAGTTCAAGATTCAGCGCCCACAGAACGAAAGCAGACGCCTCGAAGAACGAAGAGAAGCGACGGCGCACGACTACGGACGCAAAAGGCTACCAAGCGAGCCCAAGCAGGGGCAGGTCGACAACCTGATCAGCGACATTCGAGCCGAGCTCTCATCAGCCAGCTCGGCCGCTTCAGACCTGCAGGGCGAGCAATGGATGGGCCCGCGGCAACGACGAGCTCAGCTACGAGAAGAGAGCCAACGCATACATCATCACGCTGAACAGCTAATGCTCGAAGAGATGGCGATCCACGCCATGGCCACGCGGGAGAGCATGAGGAAGCGCGACCTGGCCAGCGAGATCGCTAACGCGAGAGATTACCTCCGTCGCGAAGTACGCCAACAAGAACGGGGTTGACCAGAGAAGTCAGCCCTCGCAGCGCAAGCGCTCATGGGGGCCAGTCATTCGACCATAGCTGAACGTGGAGCAGTGCACAAACAACAGGCCGATAATCATATCGATGCCCAACAGTACCTCTCGAGGTGGGCCGACCAGCTGGCCGCAGAAGAAACGGCACGCAATAACGCAACCACTCCACAAGAGCTGCTCAGCAACGAGACCTGCAGCATGCAGAACTGCATCTCCCAGCAGCAGGGGCGCGAGCAACGCGAGCGGGGGCGCCCCCTGGAAAGACGCGGTCAGCTGGAATAGATGAGGCGCAAGACGTCGCAGCAGACCGACGCCGAACTCCGAGGCGAGGTTCCACGGCATCGCGAACAAAAACAGCACGCAGCGAGCACTGCGCACAAGAAGCAACGACGAGTCAGATGGACCCCTTCGAGGAAGCCACCAGGGAACCAACCCTGAAAGAAGCCCGGGAGCTCGACGCCGACCATCTCGACCGCGTCGCCAGCGCCCACGAAGACGACGTTGACAGACACAACGAGCGGCGGCGCCGCGCCGCCGAGGAGGAGAAACACGCGCACGATGATTTCATATCCGCCCTGCACGCCATCGCCCTATCAGGCGAGGAAGATCCCGTCGAGGCACGCAACGCATACTACGTCGAGCTGGACCACGCCACCCAGACACATGACGATCTGACACGACAGCGGCCGCCGTCGACATCTGGATCGTCCGAAGGGCAATCCCCGCCAAACAATTGCAGGCAGCGCAAGCGATGCGCCTTGTGGACATCTTCCAAAAACGAAGTCACGGAACGCAGGAATTGCGGCGGCAGGGACATGGAGTGCACAGCGCAGGGCGTCAGCCACGACGGAGCAATACCAGCCCGACCTCAACCCCCGCCCCCGCCACCGCTGATGGCACCATCCCCTGCCCGCCAGCAACGCCAGACGGTCGACCTTATCACGCCGACCTCCACTGCGTCCGCCCACCTGGCGACGCCGGCGAATCGCGCGGCTCCACAAACCAAACCAGCTTCGACGACGCCGACGACCTCGACCTCGCTGAGGCACCGACGCCAGCAGCCGGCAAGACGACCCCGCCAGCGGAGCAACGAACGCCAGCCGCAGTCATCCCCCCCCCCGTCTTCGACATGCCGTCGCTCCTGCCGCCCCCCGACGCCGCTTCGCCCAGCGGCCAAGCCGCGCCATCCAAGAACCCCCTGCCCACGCAGGCGCAGACGACATGGCAGACCACCCACGCGACCCCCCCCCCACCCCCAACTCGCCAAGACCAGCGGGCGACCGTCCCCCCGCGCAGCCCCATGGCCCCCGCGGCCCACCAGCACGTTTCCACACAGCGACGCCCGAGCGCACCAGGTCTGCCCCGCCCGCGCGCGCCAAGTCGGCCTGCTGGAAAGCCAACCCAGAGGATGAGCCCAACAGCAAGGTGCGCATTCTCGACGAAGTCGACGGATTCCACGACCCGTGCCATCGGCACCGACGACCCTGCCAGCGGGTCGGGATCAGACGCTCCGAGAAAATACGTAGCACCCCGCAATTGCGGATAAGAGTGAGGGGGCGGGCGCGGGCGACGCGGGCGTCGTCAAGCCGGCGGACCTCGTGGCCCCCACCTTCCCTGTCGATGGCGCTCTCCTCCTCCTCCTCCTTCTCCTCCTCCTCCTCTTCCTCCTCCGCCTCCTCCTCCTCTTCCTCGTCCTCGTCCTCGTCCTCATCGTCATCGTCGTCCTTCTCCTCCACCTCGTCCTCCTCCTCCTCCTCCGCTTCTTCCTCGTCCTCCCTCTGCCTCCCTCGTCCTTCCATCATCGTCCTCCCATTGTCGTCATGTTCCTCCTCGTCGTCCTCCTCCTCTTCCCCCCCTCCCGATCCTCCCCCCTCCTCCTTTTCGTCGTCGTCGTCGTCGACGTCGTCGTCGTCCCCTTCCTCGTCCTCCTCATCCTCATCCTCATCCTCATCCTCATCCTCCTTCTCCTCCTCGTCCTCCTGCAAAAGCAGCCCGCCGCAGGCGCCGAAAAAATTGGTTTGTACACTGAACGTGGTTTGGGTCGCGGGTGGGGCGCGGGTTCTCCACCGGGAACGAATGCAAAAGATGCCCGCCGCAGGCGCCGAAAAATGTAGTTTGTACCCTGAACGTGGTCGCGGGTGGGCCGCGGTCTCTCCACCTAGAACAAATGCAAATGATGCCCGCCGCAGGCACCGAAAAATGTGGTTTGTACCCTGAACGTGGTTTGGGTCGCGGGTTGGTCGCGAGTTGATCGCGGGGTGGGTCGCGGGCTCTCCACCTGGAAGGAATGCAAAAAAAGCCCGCCGCAGGCGCCGAAAATGTTGGTTTGTACCTTGAACGTGGTTTGGGTCGAAGGTGGGTCGCGGGTGGGTCGCGGGGTGGGTTGGGTCGCGGGGGTGGGTCGCGGGTGGGTCGCGGGGTGGGTCGCGGGTGGGTCGCGGGGTGGGTCACGGGTGGGTCGCGGGTGGGTCGCGGGTGGGTCGCGGGGTGGGTCGGGGTGGGTCGCGGGTGGGTCGCGGGTGGGTCGCGGGTGGGTCGCAGGGTGGGTCGCGGGGTGGGTCGCGGGGTGGGGGTCGCGGGTGGGTCGCGGGTGGTTCGCGGGTGGGTCGCGGGTGGGTCGCGGGGTGGGTCGCGGGTGGGTCGCGGGGCGGGTTGCGGGTGGGACGACGACAACAAACAACAACAACAACAAACAACAACAACAACAACAACAACACGAATCCGCACCGCGGAATCTCACTTCAGCCACGCACCCAGGGACAGTGAATGACCGTTCGGCCCCCTCACTCTGAAATAGGACTGAACCCTCTGATGGGCGACTGGCCCAGAAGGGGAGTCCGACCAGCAACCTACCGGCAGCGGGGGCCCACGGCCCACTCCCAGGGGCCGCGTCATACACCCCGCCCCACGGGGGCCCCCCACGACCCGAGGCGACCAGTTGCTCGATCCGCGCGGTGTCAGCGACTCCACCAACGGTCTTTCGATCTCAATGAGGGAGCCTAGCTAGATGCCGACCTGCTCACGTGGTGCCAGCTCGTGAGTTGGCACGCCACCCCGTAGCAATCCCAACAGCTACCCAAAGCACAGTTCCCAAACATAATGCACGCTCCGATTTGAAACCAAGTGGGCCCACCTCACCTCGACCGGCCGACCCGCCACCAAAAGAGCGGGAGAACTACTCGCACGGCGGTCAGGCAGACCGAACCCCGGTACGAAGGATTGGGGGGAGACACCCCTGAGCCAACGCGACTACGATCTTTACCCAGCTTGGTCTGATGCCGACAAGGAGACGTCTAAATCGATCCATGAGGCGAAGGAATCTAGAAGTGCCACCCCCTGGCCACTTGGCAGCACCAACAGCGCTGACATACCAGACACCGGCATGCAGGCTGTCGAATGAGTGGGCGAGCTACTACCACGGCAGCCACAGGCCGCGAGCAGACATCGATGGATTGGGTCGATACCCTTCAGCAAGACACGACCCGCAACCAACCCAGCTCGAATGCGCGAGCACCAACAACACGCCCGTTGGACCTTGGAGAATCCCCAAGGCCAGAACCACTAGGGCGAATCCCGCACGACTCGACCAGCAGGGGCCACCTTTGACCCCGATGGGCGCGGCCAGCGAGGACCGACGCTCTCAGCGCCGAGGGGCCCGACCGACCCGCACACCATGAGAGTCAATGGTCGGCGAGCCATTTTGGCTCAGAGGCGCCACCAACGTTGTCCTCAGAGGCATCTAACAGGACGACCCGCGGCCCACCAGCGGCCACCAGCATGGGCATTGCCGAAGTCGACTTGGGCGACATCGAGGCGACATGCCTCGACGGAAGGATCGACGCCACCACGACCTGGACTACCGCGACAACCGACGACTACGAGCAGCCAGCTCACAACGCCATCTCACAAGGGACCACGAGCCATACGACGACCACGATTCAGCAAGCCACCACCGCTCTCAACCGACCACCATCTGCTACGCCAAACGACACCAGCGCCCGCACGCCCGACCTCATGCAACGGCAGCAATTACGACGAACCAGCGACTTCGACCCCTACCCCAGACAACCACCATCACAACATCGGACAGACTCCCCCCTAGCACAGACCCAGCCACACATGACCACAACCCCAACTCGATCAGCCACTCATGCGCAAGCCCTGACGAGGCAAGGATCAAACTTCGAGACGGGCTCGCAGGCGGGGGGGGAAGGGGGGGGTGAGGGCGAGTGCCGCCCGCGCCTGCCTGGGGGGATGGTGAGGGGCAGGGGGGTGGGGTGGGGGGGGTGGGTGGGTGGGTGGGGTGGGGTGGGGGGGGGGGGGGCGGCGGCGGCGGCTGCCCGCGCCCCCGCGGCCCGCCCCAGCTCGCCACCCCCACCGTCCTCACGGAGATGGAGGAGCTTGCCCAAACGCCGACAAAGCGAAGCACAAAAGGGCTACGACACACATGACCAGCACGCCCATCTTGACAACGCGCCCCCCCCCCCCCCCCGACGCGCAAGGCCTGGGCGCGCTTCCCGCCGAGGGTGCAGTGGCCCCGAGCCACGCGGGGCGCGGCGGGGCCGCCGCTACTCCCACCAGAGGTCGGTGCATGGAGGCCACCACAGGTGCGAACACCAGCCTCTCCAACCAGCACAACTAACCTGACGTCACCAACGCCCCCCCCATCCCCACCGACGCCCCCCCCGCCAAGCCGACCCGAGACAACCAACACATCGACTCCGCCGCCAACTTGGGCGGATCGATTAAACCAGCAGGTCAAGCACATAATACTAGCCCCCAACGCTTGCCCATCAGCAACACAAGCGGCAGTCTTGACAGCATCCCAAGGCACCGTTGTTGACCAGACGACGTCGACCGACAAGCACCCCCACCAGCCCGAGCCATAAGTGGCCAACAGAAAGGGCAAGGCCAAGCAACCCTTTCGGCCCATGCGCGCGCCGACCCCCGCCCATCCCTCACAGCCCGACCTAACGGAGCCAACGACCCACCCTGCAAGCATGAATACGACCAGAGAAACAGACTACGAACTACGACCCCATGCTCAACCAGCCCCACCGGCAGCCTCGATGGCAACCCAAGGCGCCGAGCACCCCCGCACCCCTCGCACTCGACATCACCGACAGAGGGAGAGCAAAACAACCTTGTCGATCTAGGAAAGCAGCAACCCCGCTACCTCCCCCTCGCCCCCCCCCCTACGCCGCCCTCATCTGCGCCCCTCGACTCTCGCCAAGTCCCCTTCGACCCCAAGCCCGCGATGAGAAGGGCGCTACAGAACGCCCAACACCCGCGTTGACATTCCACATCAACGACCGCAACCTCAACGGAACCGCATGATACATGCCACGCGCTTACCCATACCGCCCCCCGCTACCGAACGCCAAGTACCACCTATTCACGAATGGTTCTAAGCGCCCGAAACACCCAGACGACGACGGATGGTCCGCAGCTTTTGCCGGGGACGACGACATCGGCCTCATCTTTCAGGGGGCGCCCGTTGGCCACCGCAGGAAGTCCACCGACGCGGCAACTGCAGAAGGCGCCAACAAGGATACCACCTCGACCACCGTGGGGGCCACCGCGCTGACGCGGGCCTCTGCGTGGGCAGTGCACCGCAGTGCCGAGGGCAGTACCGCGGTATCTACGGACTCATCGGGCGCGCTTCAGCTCGCAAAGCGGCTGGGTTTCGCGGACCGGGGCCGAGGCCATGTCGGAATGCTCTGCGTCCTCTACGACATGGTCAACGGCGAGGTCGACCTCCAACGCGCCCGCGCTCGCGACATGAACCCGTGGAACGAGGTCGCCGACGCCGCCGCCCACCGCGCGCGCGCCTCCGAGGCCGCCGATCCACGACCTGCCTGGTCTAACGTCATGGACGGACGCCGACGAGAACACCAAGGAGGCCTAGCCGACGATCTGCGAAGACAGACCCATGGCGGCGAGAGCCCCGATAGGGGCAGGAGCTCACCGCCTCCATAAGACAGTCGAGAGCAGCGAACAGAGGACGGACATCAATATCAACGCCGCCACCCGCAACATCCAGCCTGGACGGGCGCCAAGAGAAGGAGCGAGGCGCAGGAGAGAAAACATACCGGCTAAAGACCATCATGGCCACTCTCTTCGACGAGAACCTCCACCTCATCGGCGCGCAAGAAGCGAGAACCCCGCGGGGGCACTCGAGGAGGAGAAGATGCTGCGCGCGCGAACGCCAACAGCTACCAAATCGTATCTACTGGCCACTGCGGGTACAACTACGGATGCGAACTACGCGCCCTTGTCAGCAAGCCCTGTGCCAAGCGCGGGGGAGAAGAGGATCTTCACTTCAAGCCTGACCATTTCATCACCATCGAGAAGGAGCCCATGGTCCTAGTCATCCGCGCCAGCGCCCTTGGGTTCGCTCGCGCGCCCGCGGTTGCTCACGCCCCCAAGTTAGAGGCCAACGAGAACGAGAAGGCCGCATTCTGGAACAAGCTCACAGCACCCACAGAGAAGCACAATATTGGCACCATGTTCATCGACGCCAACGCAAGGACGGGCGACGCCGCAACCGCCGCGATCGGCAACCAGGGGATGCTACAACAGGAGGACGCACACGGAAATCTGTTGCATGAGCTCCTCCTAGCCAGCAGCTTCTCCGCAGCCGACATCTTCGTCAGCGAACACCTTCTCGGCGCCAGCGTGGCGCTCCGGAAAAGACCCCCATCGCATCGACTACGGCGTTATCACCAGCTGCTACGTGGACTCCAGCGAGTCTAGCTAGGCAATGCACGGCACAGACAACGGCTGCACCACCGAGACGAAGAACGACATTTTCCTGTAAAAACTTCACTAGCGCAAAAGATGTCCTCTTTTCACCAGATTGGCGCCCCGTAGCTGGACGAAGAGAAGCTTCTCGACCAGGACTACTGCTCAAAGTTCAGTAAGAAGCTGTAGGAGATACCACACCCCAAGTGGGAGATCAACGTGAACGATCACGTCAGCTACATCACCTAGAGGATTTCCACCGCCGCGTACGAGTGCTTCCGTTCGGCAGGCAAGTCTCCCCATCTAGCCCTACATCACCGGACGATCTTTTGCGTTGCTACGAGTTCGCCGTGCGTTCCTCAAACCTGCATGATCATCAAGAATAACGGCATCACCGCAGCGGCAAGTATGAAGCGGCTACGCTACACAACGCGTTTATTTGCACAAGATGTCGCTCTGCCTGACCCTGCCGACACCCATCTACTCGCCGACGCCGGTGTCTGCGCCAAGATCGTCGCCGCCTTTGCCGCGCTTAGCCCGCCAGCCTCTGCCAACCCGGGGGCAGTCGGGCCGCGGCCGCGTTCGGCTGCGCAAGCTGACAGAGATAGAAAGGGCTAGGAATTATTACGAATTTGTCGTTCAATTTCTGAAGACCTCAAGACACCTCCTACAAACTTGGACTGAAGACGAGCGCAACGCGTTTCTGGAAAGAACGATCGACGACGTGACCGCGGCCATCCACGGTAGAGCGCCACGAGAAGAAGCACGATGCGCCAAACGGTTACTAGCATTCGGTGGCAGAGAACACCAAAGAGGCCCCTCACCCCCCTAATCAGACAAGACAACGACGGCCGACCACTCACAATTACTCACTGTGTGCAGCTCCCCATATGTGCATCTCATGTTTTATGTCATGTCATAGTGAGCGTCTGTTCATGAGCGCCTCACTAAAATAGCGCGTCCACGTGGGCGACAGGGCCGACGAAGACGCGTGAATCCTAATGCGAGTGAATGAGTATGAGTCCGAGTCAACTTTGAGCATGATTGAACCTGAACCCCCCATCCATTCCCCCGTCCTCAGCTGCCAGGCCGTGCCATCTCAGCCTCGGCCACGGGCTCTCCTTAGGGATGCTGGAACCAGCGCCCCGCCTGAGACATCCCCAGACTCTGCTCTGAAAGCCAAGGGTGTTGGGCAAGAGAACGAGCAAACCGCTTGAGACACCCCCACAAACTGGCCGCGAACGGGCCCGTGAAAACACCCCTGGCGGCTCCTTTTAAGTGTGCTGAAACCAGCGCCCCGCTTGGGACATCTTCAAAATTTGCTGTGAAAGCAAAGGATGTTGGGCATACTGTGCCGTGATGAAAGATTGCCCCATTTTGACGGGTCGGAAGAAGTGCATCCTTCGTCCGCAATGCGAGCACACGTCTGTGCCGCGATGACAGATTGCCCCATTTTGACGGGTCGGCAGAAGTGCATCCTGCGTCCGCATTGCGAGCGCACGTCTGTGCCGTGATGACAGGTTGCCCCATTTTGACGGGTCGGAAAAACTGCATCCTGCGTCCGCAATGTGAGCGCACGTCGCTAGTCGCCCCGTTAGGGACGTGGAGCCTGGTACAATGTTACGGGGAGGTGCCTCGCTTTCGGGGCGGAGTTCGAACCTGGGCTGTCGGGGCGCGGTTCGAACTTGGATTTGGTTCCTTCAATTAAAATTTTATTAAGCCAAACGGGATGGCGGTTCGAAAACGGCAAACCGCGTGGGACATCCTCACAAAATTGGCTCTCAAGACGGTTCGAACTCGGTTCGAAACAATAGAATGCGGTTCGAAACAAAAGCAGAATGAGCGTTTCGCGTGGGGTTTCCCTCAAAGTACGGCGTTGGACCCAGTTCGAAACAAAAGGATGGCGGTTCGAAAACGGCAAACCGCGCGGGACATCCTCACATAATCTGCTGTCCTGATGGTTCGAACTCGGTTCGAAAGAAGGGGATGGCGGTTCGCAAACGGCAAACCGCGTGGGACATCCTCACACAAATTCTTGTTCTCACGGTTCCAACTCGGTTCGAAAGAAGGGGATGGCGGTTCGAAAACGGCAAACCGCGTGGGACACCCTCACAAAAATGGTTGTTCTGACGGTTCCACGTCGGTTCGAAACAATAGCATCGATTTCCAAACGGTTGGAAATCGAGCGTTTCGCTTGAGACTTCCTTCAAAATACGTTTGAAGCCCAACGGCCGCGTCGACGACGACGACGACGACAAAGACGACGACGACGACGACAATGACGTTTACATGCGCTCTCGCCCGAATGCCGGCCACTCCTTAAGTTCTCGCCTCACCGCCGGCCAGTGTCTCGGTCTGGCCGACCGCTCTCTGGGGTGGCGCCCGGAGAGGCCCCCGGTGCGGCGCTGGCCCCCTTCCGGAGGGGGGGACGTGCCGGGGGGAGACACCCGCCCCCCCCCTTCAAGGGGGGGACCCCTTGGGGGGAGATACTGCTGTCACCCCCAAACAGGCACATTTTTGAAAAGGACCCGCCCGTTTGGGCTGCTTCTGCTTGGGCCGGCTGATCTACACCATTTCCTATTGGAAAACCAATATGTTTTCCACTAGTTTTCCGGGTTCCGGCCTTTTCTGCAAAATCGTTTTTTTTTTTCCGACCCCACCCCGGAGGCCGAATCCAACAGGGAAAGCACGACTCATCCGCCCGTTTGGGCTGCTTCTGCTTGGGCCGCCTGATGCACCCCATTTCCTATTGGAAAACCCGTATGTTAGGAAGAGGGAGGATGAGGAAGAGGGAGGAGGACAGGAGGAGGAAGGAGGGAGGAGGGGAAGGGAGTGGGAGGAGGAGGAAGAGGAGGGAAATGATGAGGACGAGGAGGACGAGGAGTAGGACAGGCGCCGAAGGTTTCGGTGGGGATCGTTCGAAGTATGATATTGTCTGGGCCAAGTCGTTTTTTAGGGTTTGACCCCAGCTCCGAAGGCCCCATCCAACAGTCAAAACACGACCTTCTAGCAGTAAATGCGAGCGTGATCGCAACAGTCTCGATTGCTATCGTAAGTCCAATGCAAATTCGTCCAGGTCGTCCTCGCTGCAACTTTCGGGGCAAGTTGGGGGGAGGAGGGGTGGAAGGATGAGGGAGGAGCTTGCATCGATCAACTTTCAGGCTTTATTGATATTGTTGTGCTCTGCGTACTTGAGCTGCTTGTCAGCAGTGGTGTTCACTGGCAATGTGGCGTTCACAGGCGGCCGGGTGCTCACACTCACAGTGGTGTTCAGGCGTTGCTGGACTCGGGTAGTGTTGATCCGGCTCCGAGGCCAAATCGAGCAGTCAAGACATGGCCTTCGAGCAGTAAATGCGCGCGTGGTCGCAACAGTCTCGGTTCTTATCGCAAATCCAATACAAAATTATCCAGTTTGTCCTCGCTGCAACATGTAGGACATGTTGGAGGGAGGACGGGTGGAAGGATGAGGGTGGAGCTTGCATCGATGAACTTTCAAGGCTTATCGATGTTGGTGCGCTCTGCGTGCCTGGTTTTCACTAGCAAGAGCTCAGAGTCACATTGGTGCTGAGGCGTTGTTGGACTCAGGCAGTATTGATCCAGCTCAGGCCGAATCCAAGAGGTAAACAACTGTCTTGGAAGAAATGCGCGTGCGGTCGCAGCAGTCTCGATTCCCAGCGCAAATCAAATACCAACTCGTCCAGTGTGTCTCCGCTGCAACTTCAAGTTGGAGGGAGGAGTGGTGGAAGGATAAGGGTGGATCTTGGCGATGTTGTGCCCACAGGCATCTGGGTGCTCACTGTCACTGCGGTGCTCAGGCGCTGCTGCGCCCAAGTAGCACTGATTGTATTTCGGTGCAACCAGCTCCACATCACAACGACACCGATCGAAGCACCTCCTCATGCCACAACAGCGTGTGGATGCATCGTAGCCATTACTTCGTCTATGCTAAAAAAGGGCAAAACTTTAATCACGCCCATGTAGCGACGAGCAAACCGCTTGAGACATCCCCACAAACTGGCCGCGAACGGGCCCATGCAAACACCCCTGGCGGCCCCCCTTAGGGGTGCTGGAACCAGGGGCCCGCCTGAGACACCCCCAAACTCCATTCTGAAAGCTTAGGGTGTTGGGCATGACGACGAACAAACCGCTTGACACATCCCCGCAAACTGGCCGCGAACGGGCCCGTGAAAACACCCCTGGCGGCTCCCCTTAGGGGTGCTGAAACCAGCGCCCCGCCTGCGACATCCTCAAACTCTGCTCTGAAAGCCACGGATGTTGGGCATGAAAACGAGCAAACTGTTTGAGATATCCCCACAAACTGGCCGCGAACGGGCCCATGAAAACACCCCTGGCGACCCTCTTAGGGGTGCTGGAACCAGCGCCCCGCCTGAGACATCCTCGCAAGCTTCTCTGAAAGCAAAGGATGAAGGGCATGGCAACGAACAAACCGCTTGAGACATCCCCACAAACTGGCCGCGAACGGGCCCGTGAAAAACACCCCTGGCGGCTCCCCTTAGGGGTGCTGAAACCAGCGCCCCGCCTGAGACATCCTCAAACTCTGCTCTGACAGCCAAGGATGCTGGGCATGAACACGAGCAAACAGCATGAGACACCCCCACAAACTGGCCGCGAACGGGCCCGTGAAAACACCCCTGGCGACTCCCCTTAGGTAGGGGTGCTGAAACCAGCGCCCCGCCTGAGACATCCTCAAACTCTGCTCTGCAAGCCAAGGGTACTGGGCATAAAAACGAGCAACCCGCTTGAGACACCCCCACAAACTAGTCGCGAATGGGCCCGTGAAAACGCACCCGGCGGCTCCCCTTAGGGGTGCTGAAACCAGTGCCCCGCCTGACACGTCCTCAAACTGTGTTCTGAATGACAAGGATGTTGGGCATGAAAACGAGCAAGCCGCTTGAGACATCCCCGCAAACTGGCCGCGAACGGGCCCGTGAAAACACCACTGGCGTCTCCTTAGAGGTGCTGAAACCAGCGCCCCGCCTCAGACATCTTCGCAATCTGTTCTGAAAGCGCAGGATGTCGGGCATGAGAACGAGCAAACCGCTTGAGACATCCCCACAAACTGGCCGCGAACGGGCTTGTGAAAACACCCTTGGCGGCTCCCCTTGCGAGTCTGAGTGTGGCTAGGTCTTGGTATGAGTAGGTCTCAGTCCGTGCGTTGAGCAACTCAGGCTATGAGAAGGTCTGAGTGTGTGTAGGTCTGAGTATCAGTAGGTCTGTGTATGATCAGGTCTGGGAACGAGTCTGGGTAAGACTAAGTCTAGGTATGAAGGAGTCCCAGCATGAGTAAGTCTGAGTCTGAGTAGGCCTGCATGTTGTGTGTTGAGTAAGTCAGACCATGAGAGGGTATTAGTATGAGTAGGTCGGAGTATGAGTAAGTCTGTGTATGAGTAGGTGTGTTCTCTATGGTTCTCTGGAGTCGGCGGCGTCCGAGTAATGACAATAACCCCATCGTAGGGCATGGGGAACAAGGGCCGAAATATCCGACCACGCCCTGGAGCACTACGGCAAGATCGAATTCAGCACCAAGACAGACGCCGACGGAGCCGCACGCGACTACAACCTCAGAACCAAAGCCCCGCGACCGCCGCCCACGATCAACACCGTCATGACACGGCGCCAGCCCACAGGTTATCTCGCATCGGCGAAACGACGTGGAGGACCAGATCAGCCCACCGACAACATGCCCAAAAGCAGACCCAGAGGGGATGGCAAGGCTCCTGCATTCCCATCCTCGCGAAGACGCAGATCGAGTACAAACGAGGGGCCCACCGCCGCCAAAACAGGTTACCCGATTTACTTTCACAGAGGTGCTGGACCCACGGAGCACCAATAGTCACATCGAGGCATTTTGCTGAACAACACCGACGGTAAGATGCACAGCAGCAACTTGCGTTCACGAGTAGAAGGTCCATTCCCAGAGCTACTCCAGGCAACGCAATGTGGGGCCAGGCGCAATATGGCGACGGACTTCGTCACGCGCACCGCGCTGACCTTCATCCCCGACTGCCAAGGGCGAGAGCCAGATCATGCAGCATCACACTCCAAAAAAGTCTGCGAGTAGGCGTGCAACCACCAACGACCGCCTCGGAGCTTAACGACATCATGAAGCAGGCCGAGGTCCCCAACTTCCTCAAGCCATCTCTGATCGACCGTCTCCGACAGCCAGCTCACAACAACCACCCTATCAGTGACGAGCACCTCTGCCCCATGATCGCAGAGCATCACACCGCTTACTGGATGGCCGCCACGAACGCGCCCCACTTTCAGATCCCCCACGCTGGTGCAAGACCAGTGGTGCCATATTCAGACGTGCCTTCAACGCGCACTTCGCCATCGTGTTCGCAGCGATCGAACAAGCTGCATCAATGCCGACGGAGGGCGACCATCATTCAGGTGGACATGAGATTGAGGCTTGCGATGCTCCGTTCTTCTCTGCAGCACCCCACCAGGGGACCACGCTCAGAAATATGCCCTCCGTCGACGGCCCCACAGACTAGAACCCGACCGAGACGGCCAAGGCACTAGTTGATGCTGCCCGACTATCGGCCACCAGGCTCTGCGCCGCAGCATGCCAGCACGGCCTCAAGCCCCGCCCAGCGACGACCAAGGCCGCCCTCGTGCACTGCGGCAGCGGTGCAACAAAAGTGCGCTGGAGGATCACCAAAGAGATGATCGACTACATCGAGCTCGAAGGCCTCAACATCCAGATGCAGATGGTGACCCGACAAGGCCCTCGGCGCCATCATCGCGGCCGGCGGGGTTATGAGCACCGAGGCCAGATTCAGAGTTAACCGCAACATGGGCGTCGGGCGATCTCTCGAGAAGCAGATCCTCCGACGAAAGAAATTATCGCAGAAGGCTAAGATGAAGTGCGCCAACGTCCTGTCCACCTCATCCCTCACTCACATTCACCGCGTCTGGAACCGCCTCACCAATCATGACTACGATTATATCGCAGCCAAATACATGGGACCCTACCGCGCGGACGCGCTCCTCCCGAATACCAACAGCCCCGGACAGCGCGTCACAATCAAAGAGTCGATGGCCAGGACTGGGGCACCCGACTTCGCCATCCACCAGACGGGTGCACGGTTGCGGCACCTACGTCGCCCACTCCAACGCGGGCCCACAGCTCTATGCCAGCTGTTTTGACGCCCAACGACAGCGCAAAAGCACTTGGAGCTTCCAGCTCCAACAACACTTCGCCTTCCCCTCCCCCCGCAAGCACCCACCGCCCGGGCGAGGGAACGACATAATTTCACGGGCGAGGGAACGACCACAGGAGTTCACCAGTGCAGCCAACACGGCAACAAAGGCATGCGCCAATTACGCCCGAGACCAAGCCCAGCACGAGAAGCGGATCAAAAACCTTAAGATGACCACCGCCACCCAAGACGCAGCTTCGACCGACGATGCCATCCCCCCAATTACGTGTGTTACCTATGCAGGAGAACCACCAGGACGAAGCAGGGCATGGCAGTCCACGCCGAAAAGGGACCATAAAGACGAGACAAACTTCAGGAAATGCGCCACAGGCGCCGCGTGCAGAAGTTGCCAGATCGAGTTCCACACCTTGCCGCGTCTCGTCAAGCACCTGACCCTCGCGCACAGATGCCGCGCGCGTCATGGTGCGCCTGGCGTCATATGACGTGGCAGCCACTCATCGAGCAGCAAATCACCGACAACAGCGAGGCTACCACCGCGATAACTGAGCATAACCAACAAGCAAGGACGACCTGCTACCTACCGCGAAGTACTTACTTGCCTACAGGACGGACATACTCCACTACTCTCGCTGGAAACGTCACCAGTCGAGCCCAAGGTCTACGCCGTGATCCAAGCGAACGCTCAACGGAAGGTCGCCGCAAGCAAACCCGAGGCGGCGCACCGACAAATAGTCATCAGCATCACTGACGGAACGGGCAGCTCAGTCGACCTCCTGCACATCATGGCCAACACAATCACTACGGCCACCAGCGGAATGGACTATGCGCTGATCGAAGCCGACAACAACCAGACGCCACCAGCGAAGAGCGCACAACTAGGTCCAAATTCAATGACCCTTATCCGGTGGCAAGAACGCGGCCATCTACGCAGTGGTCCCAAGACGAACCTGGCATGCACACGACCTCAGCGACCCGGAAGCACGCAGAGCCACGAGACACCGCGCGAGATTGGCATTTTGGGGGAGAAACGACTTCTCCGAGAAAAGCGCCAAGATAATCCACGAATCCACTGCCACCGTCGGGGAAGTGCTGGCCATCCTCTACTCCGCAGCCGAGCCAGACATCCCGACGATCGCCGTCCACAAAGACCCGCAAGCACTCGCGGTCGAAGGCTTCATATGCTGGGAATTACCCGAGCAACAGCACATCGCCAACGCGACGATATCAGGGAGTGCACCGCGAGCCACCCAGTCCTCGGAAAGGTCAATGCGATTACCAACGACCGACTCAGCGACGAGGACCTCATCTCCATCTCCGAAACCGCCGAACACAAGCTCGAGACTGCCATCGCCGAGGCCATCGGTGCCATGATAATATCAAGATGGGGCTTTCGAGTGGCGAGACGGGAGCCACCGCATGTCATCGCCAGCCGCTGCGATAGATACTAAGACCTTGATAGGTAAGAAGCTGGGCAAACACCACGACATCAACTGCCCCCGGAAGAACAGCAGGACCCAGACCCGCGGCGATCATGCGGACAGCAACGACAGGACTGAGGGCCCAAATCCTGAGGAGGCCCCCACGGGAGGGATCACCTCAGGCTCGAGATCGCAACATTGTGCTGGAGATGCCAGGACGCAAAGTCCTGATATACACCTGGTGTGTGAAATAACCATGCATGGTTGTTTTCAACCATAGCTGACAGTATGGAAAACAACAAAGTACAATGGTAACACATGTACATTTGAGCGCATTTCGACGTTACCACGGTAGTCAGCAAGCAACGCCGCCACAACTTACCATGTTAACAATCCTTCCCCCCTCCCCAACCCCTCTTGTCATCCTCCTCCAATGCCCTGGGCATCCATCCCCCCCCTCTCTCTCCCCCTTTCTCATTTTTTTGTCTCCATATCGCTCTATATTTCGGCTGTCTATCTCTCGTATCGTATCTCCCCCTCTCTAGTTGTTTTCTCTTTCTCTCTCTTTCTGTTTCTCTCTTTCCCTTTCCCTCTCCAGCTCTCTCGGCTGTTGTTGTTGTTTTTTGTTTCTCTCTCTCTCTCTCTCTCTCTCTCTCTCTCTCTCTCTCTCTCTCTCTCTCTCTCTCTCTCTATCTCTCTCTCTCTCTTTTCTTTCCCTGCCGTGCGCGCGTGTGCGTGTGTGTGTGTGTCAGTGTGCGTGTGCGTGCGTGTGTGTGCGTGCGTGTCCATCTTCGTTCTGGCGCCCTCGCGGCTTCCTCTCGACCCCAATTCTCCGCCGCCGCCGCCGCCCCCTCCCCGTCCTCCTCGCCCCCGCCCCCCCCCCTTCCCCCCTTGCTCCTCCGCCCTCGCCCGCCTCCGGCGTGGCCGCTGGCGTGGCCCAAACCCGGCGGCGCCGGCGGCCCGCGGCGCAGTGGCGCGCGGCCCCAAGGACCGCTGCGCCGCCGCCGC
Source organism: Prorocentrum cordatum (assembly GCA_963575745.1). Classification (NCBI taxonomy): domain Eukaryota; class Dinophyceae; order Prorocentrales; family Prorocentraceae; genus Prorocentrum; species Prorocentrum cordatum. The sequence goes on along the minus strand of CAUYUJ010016332.1, from coordinate 21,554 downwards.
CGCGGGCGAGGAGGCGGCGAGGTGGGAGCGGGAGGGGCGGCGAGAGGGAGGAACAGGGCACAGGGGGCGGAGGGTGGAGACAGAGCAGAGAGAGGGCCTGAGGGCAGGGTGGCAGGGTGGAGGGAGAACGACGAAAGAGACAGAGAGAGAGAGAGAGAGAGAGAGAGAGAGAGAGAGAGAGAGAGAGAGAGAGAGAGAGAGAGAGAGAGAGAGAGAGAGAGAGAGAGAGAGAGAGAGAGAGAGAGAGAGAGAGAGAGAGAGAGAGAGAGAGAGAGAGAAAAAGAGAAAGAGAGAGACTGAAGGAGAGGGACGGGGATTGGGACGGCAGGGAGGGACGGGAGAGGATGCAGGGTCAGGGAAGTGTTCATTCTCCTCCGCTCAGCCTACCTCTTGTTTTGTCTGACCATTCCCCTCGCTGCCTCACTTTCCCTCTCCCCGTCCCTGCCCTAGTCCATTCGCCTCCTCCTCTCCATCGTCACCCCTCCCTCCTCATTCCTCCTTTCGCCTTCTCCTGCGCCCTCTCTCGCATTCCCAGCCTCTCTCCCTCATGTTTCTTGTTCTCACCTCTCCTGTCGCCGCCTTTCCCTTTCGCCCTGATCGCATCCCCTTCGCCCCCATTATCATCCACCTCGTTCCCCTCCCCATCCACCCCCATCCCCGCGCTGCTCCTCGACCCCTGGATGCTGCAACTGCCGATGCTGAAGGTGGCGGTGGAGGTGGATGGCCACCCCTACCAGTGGAGGGTCCAGCGCCGATCCAAAAAATCCGCGCGGACCTCCAAACGTTTCTGTTTGCGTCACCTCGTTTTTTTTTCTTTCTCGACACCCGCCCGCGCGGCTGGCCTGCCTTCCACGCCCCCTCCCCCCCGAGAGAGTTCAGCGGCGCGCCGAGGGGTCTATGGGGGAGGGGGCAGGCTTCTTAGAAGGAGGGGTGCTTCTGAGAAGCCCCCAGGGCTTCCAAGAAGCACCTGAGGACTTCTAAGGAGCACCCTGCCTTTTAAGAAGCCTACCCCTTCTCCCCCTACCCCCCTCGGCGCGCCGCCGAAGAGTGGCTTGGCCCTCATGGCCTTGCACGAGCGCGGGGGGCAATGGAGTAGGATGGGGGGGCGGGGAGGAGGGAGGGGGACGGGCGGGGGATGTGGGATGGGAGGGGGAGGGGGAGGAGGAGGAGGAGGAGGAGGAGGAGGAGGGAGGAGGAGGAGGAGGAGGAACCGCCTCCGCAGTTGGATGCGAACTTTTGGCCTCCCCTGGAGGAGGAGGATATGATAGGATAGGATAGGATATGATAGGATAGGATAGGATATGATAGGATAGTATAGGACTCGGCCTTGCGCGTGTGATGGGGATGTCAGCTGACGCAGCTATACACGTGGTGTGCCGCTCGTGTATGCTACAACCTCGAACGATCGCATATCTACTATACGATGTTATGGGTTACGCGCTCCGTGCAGCACTCGACAGGTGTGTATCGGGGCTGTTCGCAATATTCATTGTCACGCACGGGACGGGGGGACACCCCTCCAGCCTCTGGCCCCGCGGGGGCCGAAACCTCACGGCACTGGGTAGGAGGGGGAGGAGGAGGAGGAGGAGGAGGAGGAGGAGGAGGAGCGAGAAGGAGCGCAGAGATCTGGAGCGAAGCGGCAACATCCAGATTCTGGCCTGTACTGTCAGATAAGCCCCATCCTGCCTTCCCCCTCCTTTCCCCTCACTCCTCCTCCATTCTCCCCCACCTTGTGGCCTTATGGCTGATCAAGCTAAATGCGCCCGGCGGGCGGACTCCAGGCGGACCCAGCGGGCGGCCAGCGCCGCCAGATGCCATCCCGCTGATGCAAGAGGATGGAGATGGAGACACGGACATCGACGACGGTGGCCAGGACACCCCTGTTTGCCATTCCCCCCCCTCCCCGCTCCAACCTTCCCACCCTTCCCTCATCCTACCCCCATGCCCCGCCCCGCCCTCTCCTCCTCCTCAAACCCCGACGCCCCCGCACCCTGCGCCCCCCCTCCTCACTCTCTTATGCTCTTCTTCCCCGCTCTTCCTCCTTCCCTTCCTCTTCCCCCCCTTCCCCCCCCTCCCTTCCCCCCCTTTTTCCTCTGCCCTCCCTCTCCCATTTTTCCTTCCCCTTTCCCCCACTCCTTCGAAGAAGAAAAGAGGTCAGAAACATATGGCATAAACTGTCAGAGGCCCGCGCGGATTTCCTGGGGAGGCGCTGGGGCCCCCCCCTTGGCACTGGCGCGCAGAGCGCGCCAGGGGCGGCGCCCAGCGCCGGGGGCGCCGCCGCGGGGGCCCAGCGCTGATCCAAGAAATCCGCGCGGACTTCTGGAAGGCACTGTTTACGTTGTGTTGTTTCCTCGAGAGGAGCCGCCTGAGAAGCGGCGCCGAGGTCCAGCGCCCCAGCCCGTTGGGCCAGGGTCTCTGGGCCCCCCAACGCCGCTTGGAATCGTTGGCTGCTGGCAGGGATCCATGGCGCAGAGTTTCGCCAAGTGCAATAGTTCGCTCCAACGCCTCGCAGAAGCGGGCGCGCTTGCAGGCGTACCCGTGGGCCCGCCAGGCCCTCCAGGCAGCGCCGCTGCCAGGGAACGAGTGTTGCTGGGCGTCGCGGCACCCCCCTCAGGTGTTAACCAATTGGGCAATCAGGGGGGAGAGGGTGGAAGGGGGTAGTTGGTGGGGCGGGGGGTGACGGCGCAAGGGGGTCGCGGCGAAGAGGATGGGGAACGGTGGGTGGGATTGGGGAAGAGGGGGTGATTACATGGCATTACATGGGGATGGATGGAGGGATAACGAAGGACAGGGCGAATCAGTTTGCGGGGTGGATTTGGGGCGAGGGATGAGGTGGGGGGCCGGGGGTGAGATGGGGATGGGTGACTGGGCGGATGGAGGGGGCGGGGCGGGTGGATGGGGATGGTTGGGTGGAGGGAGGAGATGGGGAGGGATGGGATGAGATGATGAGATGGGGAGGGATGAGATGGGGATGGGATGGATGAGATGGGTCAGGATGAAATGGGCACGGATGGATGGGGGGACACAGGGATGGCATGGGGGACAAATGGAGGGATGTCGTAGGTGTCGCCTAAGGTCGTGAGGTGGCGCATTGAATCAGCAGATGCTCCAGACGCCCTTGAGCAGGTGGTCATGAATCTCGCTGCGCAGGCTGACATGACCTGTGATGTGCTTGGCTATTGTTCGATTCCTGTGTTGTTTACTGCGCGGCTGCAGCAGCCGCTGATCCTGCCGCCACTGCCGGATGACACGTTGCCAGGCCCTCAGGAGTTGTCTCGGATTTTGAAGGGCCGCACGTTTTTTGGCCGCGGCATCCCAGTGATGCGCTTTGAGAAGTTGGTCGACACATTGAGCCAGCGCCCCGACTTCCAGGTTTGCATTTCAAAGAGAGGTCTGCAATCTGCGACTGTCTGGAGACCCTTGGCTGAGATGGTGTTGCGCAATCTGTGGTTCAGGGGCGTTCCAAGCAATGTGGGTACCTGGACTTCAGCGGGCCCATTGGGGGGCCGCCCTCGTCGCCACAGCTCGACGCGCTTCGAAATATCAGTCAGCACGCGCCGCAGGAGAGGCCCATGGAGTAGCAGGGGTAGCAGTGCTAAATCTGCGGGCCCCCATCGCCTCCCCCCCGCCACCCTCTACCCCCCGCTTCCCCCAATAGGGTGTTCGGGGGGGGGGGGGGGGGGGGGGGGGCGCTGGCGCTTCTCCGGGGGTCCCAGGTTCACGCTGCACGTCGTCGCCATCAACCGGCGGACAGCTACAAACAAGATCTTGGCCCCTGGGCTCTGAACGCCCCTCCCGAGGAGGACGATGAGGAGGAGGAGGGGGGGGGGGAGGAGGAGGAAGAGGAGGAGAAGCGCTGTGGCGAGCCAACCGCTAGCCGCACCCATGACCGCATCAGGTTTCCAAGGCTAGCTGCCTACCAGTTCCGAACCCACTGACTCTCCCTCCCTGGGCCTCGCGTGCTCGCGCTTCGCGCATGCCCATACTGGGGGCACTGCGCATTCATGCGCTCTAGTATGCAGTGGGGGGGCACAAACAACATGAAAAACAATTGCGGTGGGGGGGAGGTGCGTGGACCGCGCCAACTTGTGCTGCCTGAGGCTGCCTGATTGCTGAGCTGCAGACCAGATCTCCAAGGGTGCTTCGCTGCGGTTGTGGAAGAAACAAGGTGGAGGAGGGGGGGAGGAGGATGGGGGTGGGAAGGGGGAGGGGGGGGGGGGGGGAGTAGGAGGATGGGGAAGGAGGATTGTCAAGGAGGAGGAGGGCAGGCGCGGCCGCCGAGCGCTGGGCGTGGCTCGAAAAGTTGGGGCTTGGTTTGGGCCGTCGGGTGCCTGGCCGTTCGGGGCTCTGCGGGGCGGCCGCTGGCGGCTGCTGGAGGGTCGGCCCCCGCGGGGTGGCGATCTGCTTGGCTATGGCCTCCCTCCTCAGGGTCCATTGCCTGGGCAGCTTGCCTTTCGGGGTGTCCTTGGCCCCTCGTCGCCGTCTCGGTGGGCCTTAACCCCTACTCCTTCTCTTCCACGGGGGTAGCTAGGCCACCCTCGCGGGCGCGAAGGTAGTCGCGCCTCGCGCGTCGCGGCTTAGGCGGGAGGGTCGCACCTCTCCAGGGGGCAGCGCAAGGGCGCGAAGATACTCGCGATTAATCGCGCGTTGCGCATCGTGGGAAGCGATACGTGAACTTGGGTGACTTTGGGTAGTGGGTAGGGTCAGGGTCAGCCACTCCTCGCGAGGCCCCTGGGCTCCCGCCGCGCAGAGTTCTTCAGCGGTTCGTTGCAGGTGCAGGCGCCCAAGCCCCAGTCCATGCGCCAGCCGCCCGAGTGCCATGGACTTGGCCGATGCCTATTATCACGCGTCCCGCGCGGCCATGCGCCAGAGGCAGAACGCCGCTTTGCCCTCTCTCTATACTCAGGTTTCTGAATGCTACGCGCGACTTGCGGGACCTGGACAAGGCGGCTCGTGCGGGCCCAGCGTGGATGGAGGCTTGTCTGCCAGGAGTTGACATTGCGCAGCTTGGTTTCGTGAGGCCCCCGAGCCACTCAGCGTTGCACATTGGGAGGGTCAAGTTAGACATAGCGTGCATGGTCATGAAACGGTATGAGTGGAAAAACTCCATGCACGACGTGGTTAGGTCCATTGGGTTTGACGCTTCGCCCCAAGTCGGAGTTAAAATTTTTGGTACTGTATCAACAGTCATGCGCGTGACCGGCGACCCATCTTTCCAAGAAGAGCGGCTGCCACTCGTGCGTTTAGGGCAAGGACACCTTAAGATGATCGATAAACTGATGGCATTGTTGTGGCAAATATGGCTAATAAGTGGTCCATCTCAGCATACCATGCAGATGTATCTTGACAGTGTCCGTTCGATTAGTGCTGACATGGGTGTTGAGCGGGGCTTGTGTGACGCGCCAGATGTTATGGGCGTGTTTTTTGAGCATCTTCGAACTGGAACAATTGTCCACGCCCATATAGATACCAAGAGCTACCTGTTCAAGAACGCAATGTACATGCCTGGATGGAACCATACGTTTGACAACATTTTGAAGGACACGTGCCACAAGATCCCATGGCTCCACACAGAAATGAGGTCAGTTTTTGGCCAGTCTTTGGGCCAACCCACCTGGGAACAGTTTTTGATCCGTCTTCGGGCCGCCCCACCTGGGATCAGTTTTCGGCCAGTCTTTGGGCCGCCCCACCTGGGATCAGTCGTTGCATCTGGGATCTATGTTTGGCCAGTCTTCGGGCCACCCCACATGGGATCAGTTGTTGGCGAGTCTTCGGGCCACCCTGCATGGGATCAGTTGTTTTGGCAAGTCTTCGGGCCACCCCACCTGGGATCATTTTGTTTGCCGATTGTAAGATTTATTTTTATGGGTCCTCAGGGGGGCCGAGAATGGCCCCGCTTGCCTCCTCTCTCCCCTAGGCCCCCAGGCCTTTCCCTCTGCCGCGGCCGATGGGGGAGTCGCACGCAATTTGTTCGTCCTCTGTTTTCTATTGGAGGTGGAGGGCGGGGAATTGCTGACGAGGGGAGTGGACGATGATGAGGATGAGCAGGGGGGGGGGAGGAGAGAGTGAAGGAGGAGGGTTAGGGAGGCGGGCATGAGGGTGATTGGACGGGGGGGTGGAGGGCGCGGCCTCAGGTTCCCGTCGTGGTTCAGCAAGTTCAAGGCCGTGAACGGTATTTGGAGGAGCAAGGCCAACAGGATCGCGATCGCCAGCGTTCCGGGTTGGACTGCTGAGGAGAACTCCCCCTTCCTTCTCGCCCTAGCCCCCAGTTCCCCAGTCGTCCTCCCAGCCCCTCCCTCATCCCTCATCCCCATGCCCCCTCCGCCCTAGCCCTAGTAAGCCTCCCTCGCGTGCAGTGGTAGTTTATGCCATATGGGTTCCGATTGTTTTATCATTGAACACGCGACGTTCCCATGCCGGCAACCAACCGACCTCCAGGCTCCAGGGCCTGCAGGGCCTGCAGGGGGTTGCGCTTCTTGTGAAAAGGTCTTGTGGCGGAGCCCCTACTGTGCCCCCCAGGCTCGCCTCCCCCACTTTCCTTCAGCCTCGCCAGGAGCGCAGCACCATTCTTGAGGACACGCCTTCTTTCGCACATTGGCGGTGGAACACGTTATACGACACCCTTGAGCTATATCTGGCTAGATTGTTTGTCAAGCCGCATTGGCACCGCATTGTTCAGCGCTGTTTCCAGAGACCAAAAGACGCTGAGTCCCAGAACGCAGCGAACGAGGCATACGCTAACAACCAATTCCAGTTGCGTGCCCGTTGGGTATTCTCCATAGCATCTGCGTTGGATGCCCATCGGTGTTGGGGAGCGGGCTGCGACTGCCACGACGAGGAGCTCCGGCGGGGCATTAAGATCGACTGCCCCTGGAAGGGGCGCCGCCTGCCAGCCGCTGCAGGCCGCATTCGTTCAGCCGTGGGTGCCCTGACATCTCAGGCTCTGAACGGATAAGGAATGTGCTGGACAGCCAGCACCCCATGTTGATTTATTGTCCTAGTGCGCCCTGGACACCTACAGCCTATACGTAGCTGCTCTGGAGAATTTCGGTTTGCCCGCCCAGGGATTCGCCAGATCTTACCGCAAGTTTCTATTCTAGGATTGTAGTCGATCCCAATGGGTGCGTAGATCCCCAAAGATGGTCAGGCGTTCCTCTCCTTGTTCCCCCCCTTTTGGCCCTCCCTCTCTCTGCGCTGCACCCTTATTCCCCCCTATTACTCCTCATATGTGTCCTCTGCTTCGCGCCCCGTCCTTTCCCATCGCTCTGTCGTTGCTGCTGCCCACCTCGCTTCCGCCTCAGGCTCGCGCGATTACCATGGCCCATGTGGAAGGCGATCAGACGCTACTCCTTGAGATGACAGGCGCCTTCAACTTCGCTGCAGGCATGTGCTTAGAGAAATTCCGTTTTCTTTCAGAGATCCCGCACTTGCTGGCGCAGGCGGGGGAGCGGAATGCTTTGGGGGCAGGGGGGGCCCAGGGGGGATATGGCATCCCCCGGGGATGGATCCGCTCTGCATTTTTCAATTGGCTCCACCAGAAGGCAGATTCCCCAGACATTGCCAAGGAATGCTTGGCCCAGTTTGACGCCCGTCCTGCAGCCGAGCACCATCGCCTCAGCGTCTTTTTCTGCGGCGCTGGATGCTTGGTGGAAATTGGGTTCGATTCCCTCCACCTTGTCTTCTCCCCGTTCGACTTTACCCCCCCCCCCCCCCCTGCCCTGCCAGCCCCCACTGCCCCAGTTGACCCATGGGAGCTCCTGTTCCAGCTGGAAATCCTCGCCCCATCAGCCCTTGCGTCAGACCAAGTATTTGCGGAAGTTGTCTGCATCTGCCATGTAGTTTATATTCCTGGTCTGCCCGCTGGGCTAGTTCTCTCATGTCCGATGCAGCGCCGCACGCTTCGCCAGCCCACGTTGTGTCATTATCGCAGATTTCCCGCGTGCTCGAGATGATTGGATGTTGTTGGGGTTCGGTGATTTCCCCGAGCTGTCGCGTGAGACTGCGCGCGGGGGGCGGGGCGTGGGCCTCTTGGGCCTGGCGGGCCCAAGAAGGCCCCCAGCGGGGAGATCATCGCTGAAGATCTTCACGCAAGGGGCTTTGCGACGATCCGCGCAAGGGGCGTGCCGAAATGGATGGAGCTCCTTGGCCGCGGGCCCGCTGGGCCTGGGGCGCAGGGGGTCTGGGGGCCTCCGCGGCTCCAACTCTTGGGGAGCTTTGAGGGCCCCCAGCGTCCTGGGCTGCCCGCGGTGTGGCCCAACGGGATCTCGCAGGGGGGCCCTGAAGGCGTTTGGGGAGGGCCTCTCAGGGCTCTTTGGGAGGCTGCTAGGGGACCCAGCTGGGCTCTTAGGGGGCTTCGGGGGAAAGGGGGGGGCCCTCTCTCCACGGGCGCCATCGGAGGCATGGCAACAGCGCGCCTATGGCTGCCGCGGGGTCGGGATAAAGGGTCCTTCGTTACCCTTCTTTTGAGAGGTGGATTGCGAAGGGCCCTTTCCTGGCTGCAAGCCTCCGGGAGCTGCAGCCCCCCGCGGCACGACCAAGATGGCATGCTGTTGCCAGCCAGAGGACTCCTCCCCCACTCTGTTCCCTCTGTCCACCTTCCGCCTGGAGGGTGGACAGAGGGGGGCGCCCTTCCGCCCCTCTGCCCGAGCCCGCCTCAACGAGGTAGGGCGGGGGGCGGAAAGGCGCCCAGGGGGCGGCCCCTCCCTTTACGGGCACTGCGCCTGAGGGGGCCGCGGGGGGGGGAGCTTCGCCTCCCTTTTGTTTTCTTGCTTGAGAAGGCGCGCGTTCTGACCACAATTTCGAAGGGGGGGTCCAGCCGTGGCGACGACGAGGAACCCTGGGCCGATAGGCTGTGGCCGAAAACCGCCCACCTCCTTCCTCCTGGGGCCCCATTGTCTGGGTGGTCCCCGCAGGGTTCTCTCTTCTGGATGATTGCGAAGGCCTCGCGGCCAGCGCCGCCGCCGCCGACCCCCAAGACGACGAAGCTGAAAACGAGGGGGGGGGGCAAGGGGAGAGGAGGAGGAGGCAGGTGCAGGAGGAGGGGGAGCAATGGGAGGAGGAGGAGGAGGAGGGGGGCGTTTGGGAGTTTCTCGGGGCTTGGGGCTTGGGGACTGGCCATCTTTAGCGAGCCTTCAGCCTTCAGCTTTCAGCTATGAACCTCCCTGGTCCTCTCAGTCTCCTTGACCCCAGAACAATCTTACAGGATGAGGGGGAGGAAGAGGAGGATGGGGGGGGGGGAAAGAGGACGCGGTGGCGGTGGAGGTGGCCTGTCCCTGAGGACAGCCGCTGCGGGCGCACTTGGAGGACCTGATTGCCGGAGAGCCATGCCACCCAGCGCTGCACCGCGAGGTACGAGCATTGGCGATCAGCCATTGTCTGGACGAGAGCCGCCTTGAGGGAGTCCACAGATCAGTGCATAGTGAGCGGGAGAGGGCACATCATGCTTCTATACCTTGGATATCCGCTTCGATGTCGTTGGAAGGGAATCTAAAATTTGCGTTCGATGTTGTCAACCATATGCCAAATGGCGAGGACGTGTTCAAGTCTGCCTGGTACGCCCACAAATCGGTCGTGGTGCGGCCGCCCCTGAAAAACAGAGTCTTGAGGCCAGCCAAGATTCCCTGGAAAGAGTTCAAGATGAAGGTCTACAGAACAGATGATGAATCCATAGTGGATTGGGGGCATTTGATGCCGTCTTCTTTCCAGGACAGTTACCCCAAGGACAAGCCGGTAGGACCAGGCGGGCTGTCGCAGTCAAAATTTCGAGCTGAATATCTGCGTCATATAATCCGCGAAGGTTGTTTCTATACGTTGCCAGTGCATGGTCCTGGGGCAGGCTTTCTAATATTCCAGCCGTTGGAGATCATGTCTGCGAATCGGAAGTGGGTGTCCACCAAGTCGCGGCAATGGAGGCCCAGCCCGCAGTCTGAACAGGTTCGAGCGCTCGCGCAGCAGTATGAGGTTTGGGGCGACTCTGATCACATGAGAAATGGAGGTCGTATCGAGGTGCATGCGTTTTCGGATCCATGTGCCATGGACATCCTGAAGCTCGCAGACTTCACTGCCATGCGAAGTCTGCTCAGGCAATGGCGGCCCATTTGTTTTGATTATTTCCCACCCACTACCCTTCCCCTGTCGAGTTAGGACGGGGGAGGGGCAGGGGCGCTTTCGAAGGGTCTGCGAAGCCAGCGGGGCGAACGCCAGTGGAAGGTTAGCGGTGGCCAGCAAGCGGTAAAACATTACACTGGTTCAGCAGAAGACTTTAAACCTATGTTCCTTGTCGCGCGATGGGTGGGGGGAGGGCGGGGGAGGGCAAGGAGGGGGGCAACAGTGCGATGCAACGTAGGCCAACGATGGGTTGAATTGAACGGGGTGGAGGTGGATGGGGTTCAAGCGGACGGATTTGAAGGGGAGGGGCGGGGTTGATTATGCGAGGGGGGTTGATTATCCCTTCGACCCATCACTGTTTAGGGAAAGCGCCTCTGGCACTTGACTTGGGACCACCAAAGTTGACGGAGAGGGGCGTTTTTCAAAAAAGCCGCCCTCTCAGAGAGATCAGTTTTGGTATTCCCAGTTGTGGGGTTTTCCATTGCCTGCCAAAAAAAACAATAGCCAGTCTGAGGATATGGAACCACAGCGTGAGCGACCTGGAGGGGTGCATATGCTTGGAGAACCCACGCCCGATTGAGATCACTGTTGGGCCACTGGACGACGGCTGCCCAGAGTTGTTGGTGGTTGAGCACGCTTACTCTCTAGGGTGGCGACCTGGGAAGCGGACAGCCCCGCATGAACTTGCTATTGAGAATTGGCAGGATGACAAAACCTTCAAGTCAGCTCGGACACCAGCGTCTCTTACATACTTGCGATGTTGTATTTGTTTGGGTGAGTTGAGAGATCGTGGATTAACGCGGTTGGCAGTCGGCCAAAGTAAAGGGTACTATTTGGCAATTTTAGCTGCTTCTCGCCCCAACAATGTAGTGACAAACGCAGGGGCGAAGGGGTACACGCGTTTCCTCACCAATATCGCAAAGGGGAAGGAGACGGACATGCGCTTGGCCCTGGATGATGATGACGCGCCTCTTGTAGGTGATGGTGCGGGCCTTGCATTGATGGACCAGCGGGTTAGACTGGAGGGAGGGAGAGGAAGAGAAAGGTAGGTCGAGGAAGAGGATGGAGGAGCAAGGGGAGGGGTGGTAAGGAGTAGGAGGAGGAGGAGTAAAAAGGAGAGAACGAGGGGTGCGGAGAGAAGGCCCAGGGTGGAAAGGAAGAGGTGGGCCAGCCACCCCGATGCCCAAGAGGACGACGTCGACGGCAACAGCAGCGCCATCGCCACAGACGATGAGATGGCCCTGCCGCAGCCGCCCGCCCTGCTGCCGCTGCCAGCGCCGCCGGCGGTGGCGCCGCCATGCGCTGCTGGCGCGGCGCCTGCCGGGGCACCTGAGGCAGCCCCAGCCAAGGCAGCGGCTGGGGCCAAGGCCAAAGCTGGAGCCAAGAAGGCTGCAGCCAAGGCCAAGGTCGCAGCCTCATCGCCATCTGCCTCTAGTGAGTCTTCAGGCAGCGACTCAGACATTCATGGCGACGGCGCTGGCGCGCCTGACGTTGCCGATCCAGGCAGCGATTCAGACATTCACGGCGACGCCGCGCCTGAGCCCGCATTTGTTATTCCAGATGGTTTTTTTGCTCAAGTTGTTGGTGGCCTTCAGTTCTATAAAGAGGAACATGATGGCCCAGTTCAATCGTACACGCGCGTCAAGCTCAAGTGCCCATGCCAGGATCTCCACGGGAAATGCGTGGGGAGTCGTAATTTAGGGCGAGCTCAGATGCGCAATCTTGGCGCATATGAGCCCATCGCTTTTTTGGCTGTCTGGCACAGCAAAGCTGCCAATTATGCCACAAGGGCCGCGCACCTTAAATTTAAGCCTGGCGTCGCGGAGTTACCCGAAATGAGGGATTGGCTCGACAGGCATGGCCTGCCTCATTCTTGAGCGGAAGGATTGCGGTCTCCCGCCGTCCGTCTCCCGCTCTGCATCGGCTGATGCGCTTAGCGCTGCTTGCTCGTCACGGAGGAGGGGGAGATAAGGTGGCACATTGCAGGGGTGGGCCAGGGGGCAAGGATGGGGGAGGAGTTGAGCTTGGGGCACTCGTTGGCGGGCCCTCGACGATTCCATGTTTTTGGGGGCCAGGGGGCGCGAAGCTAGCTAGGCGATCGCCCCCTGGGCTCCTGCGCAGAAGCCCTTGCTTGGAGGGCACTTTGCACGATGCGAGGCAGGTGGCGCCCTGGAGGAGCCTGGGGCACTCGTCGGCCAGCCTTCGACGATGCCATGTTTTTTTGGGGCCTGGGGGCGCGAAGCTAGCCAGGCGATCGGTCGCTGCCCCCCTGATGCCCCCGCTCGACGCCTCGACGCATGCGAGGCCAGAGGCGCTCTGGGCTTGCGCGGCAGGCGCATCCCCCGCTCGACGCATGCGAGGCCAGGGCTGGAGGCGCCCTGGGCTTGCGCAGCAGGCGCATGCAGGACAAAAAGAAAGCGCAATCGCACCCCAAAGTGAAAGCATCATAAGGCATAATGATCATGGATGTGGAAGGGCAAGAGGAGGAGGCAGGAGGAGGAGGAGGAGGAGGCGCAGCCTCCATTCCCCCGCTCTCATCTTCGTCCCCCCCCCCCCACACCCCCCCACGCCCATGTCTGATGGCCCCCATCGCAGAGCAGGTCTACAGTCGGCGAAAAGGCTCCTAATATCCCAGGCGATGAGCGCTCGGGTTCGCCAATTTCGGGATAGTTTCACCGTGCTTTATGTTTGGAAATGCGCCCACCGTATATGTTATGGGCCGCTCTTGGGCCCCTCGGAGGGCTCTGAGAGGGCCCCAAAAGGGCCCCAAGAGAGCCAACAGCCAGATAGATCACCCTCATCAATTTATCATGATGGGAACGTTCTGAAGAGGCTCTGGCTTCTCTCCTTCTGGCCCGGTCGAACGCCCGATGTTGGCCCCAGGGGCAGTTTTCGATTGGATCGAACATCCGATCTTGGGCCCAGGGGCTATGTTCGACTGGGCCTCGTATCTCCAATGTTGGGCCCAGGCTTTGGCACGCAGACCTATTGATAAAAAATCTAGAAAAAATGAAGAATCGGTCGAAGGTCCGCCCAGGTCCAGGGGAGGGGGTCATCGCGGGCTCTCCGAGGCCCTCTTTGGGCCATATTAGGCCACCTTGGACGCTCCAACTGCCCGCTGCCTGTGGCACGCTGACCTACTCTTGAAAAAATTGAGACTCGGTCGAAGGCCAGCCCATTCCAGGGGAGGTTTGGGCTCTCAAACCGCCTCTTTGGGACATCCTGGGCCATCCTGGACGCTCAACTGCCCGCGGCACGCTGACCTCTTGCAAGAAAATTAAGAATCGGTCGGAGGCCCGTCCAGGCCCAGGGGAGGGGGTCATAATAAAAAAAAAAAAAAAAAAAAAAAAAAAAAAAAAAAAAAAAAAAAAAAAAAAAAAAAAAAAAAAAAAAAAAAAAACAAAAAAAATCGGTCGAAGGCTCGCCCAGGTCCAAGGGAGGGGGTCACCCGGGGCTCTCTGAGGGCCTCGCTGGGCCATCTTAGACCACCTTGGACGCTCCAAGTGCCCGCGGCGCGCTGACCTATATTAAAAAATAAAGAATCGGTCGAAGGCCCGTCCAGGTCCAGGGGAGGGGGTCATCTTGGGCTCTCTGAGGCCCTCTTTTGGCCATCTTAGGCCATCCTGGATGCTCCAACTGCCCGCGGCGCGCTGACCCATTCCAAAAAGATGAAGAATCGGTCGAAGGCCCGCCCAGGTCCAAGAAGGGGAAGGCGGAGGGGTAGAAGAGGAAGCGCGCTAAACCACACGCGCCCAGAGGACTGGTGGGATGCACGGCGTCACTGCGCATTATGCGTGGAGCGGCGGACGCCCATGTCAGATGGGTCAGGTACTTCGATGTGGGCTATGTTCGAATGGGTCGAACATCCGACCTTGGACCCAGGGGCCGTGTTCGGATCGGATGTTCGACCTGGTCGAACAAAGCCCCTGGGCCCAACATCGGGTGTTCGACCTGGTCGAACATAATGTCCAAATCCAGTTTTTTTTTATAATAAAAAAAAAAATATGAACTGCCCCCCCCCGTCTCCCCCTCCCTGGATCCCGACTGCCATTATTTATCTGTCCCCCCTGGGAAACAATTCCATGGGTGCCGATCAATGCCTCTTGTATACACCTCGGCACCAGGGAAAGTGCCAAACGAATGTTTACATTGGGTTTTCGCCATTGGGTTTTGGAATTCAACATCGCTCGCCTGATATACAATATGCATGCATGCTTGGGCCGCGCGTCATTCAGTGCCGCATGTCCACACGGGGATTGGGCTTTCGCCGTTGGATTTTGGAGTTCGACCTCGCCCCTGTTGTATCAGCGGCATGCAGCCGCCGCGCGCGCGTGTTGGCGATTGGCGTTCGTGCATTTCAGTGTAGCATATCCACATGAGGATGTTCCCGTCTTCCGATCAGAGAATGAATTTTTACCTTGGGTTTCCGCCATTGGGTTTTGGAGTTCAACATGGGTCACGTTGTATAGAAATCAATCAGCCAGCGTGCCGCCGCGCGCGCGCGCGCGGCGGCAATTTGCATTTGTGTATACAGCGTCGCATATCCACATGAGGAAGTTCCCATCTTCCGATCAGAGAATGAATTTTTACATTGGGTTTTCACCATTGGGTTTTGGAGTTCAACATGGCTCCCATTGTATAGAAATCAATCAGCCAGCGTGCCGCCGCGCGCGCGCGCGCGTTGGCGATTGGCATTTGCGTATACAGCGTCGCATATCCACATGAGGAAGTTCCCGTCTTCCGATCAGAGAATGAATTTTTACATTGGGTTTTCACCATTGGGTTTTGGAGTTCAACATGGCTCCCATTGTATAGAAATCAACCAGCCAGCGTGCCGCCGCGCGCGCGCGCGTTGGCGATTGGCATTTGTGTATACAGCGTCGCATATCCACATGAGGAAGTTCCCGTCTTCCGATCAGAGAATGAATTTTTACATTGGGTTTTCAACATTGGGTTTTGGAGTTCAACATGGCTCCCATTGTATAGAAATCAATCAGCCAGCGTGCCGCCGCGCGCGCGCGCGCGCGCGCGCGCGTTGGCGATTGGCATTGTGTATACAGCGTCGCATATCCACATGAGGAAGTTCCCACCTCCGATCAGAGAATGAATTTTTACATTGGGGTTTCACCATTGGGTTTTGGAGTTCAACATGGCTCCCATTGTATAGTAATCAATCAGCCCAGCGTGCGCGCTGCGCGCGCGCGCGCGCGCGCGCGCGCGCGCGCGCGCGTTGGCGATTGGCATTTGTGTATACAGCGTCGCATATCCACATGAGGAAGTTCCCGTCTTCCGATCAGAGAATGCATTTTTACATTGGGTTTTCACCATTGGGTTTTGGAGTTCAACATGGCTCCCATTGTATAGAAATCAATCAGCCAGCGTGCCGCCGCGCGCGCGCGCGCGTTGGCGATTGGCATTTGCGTATACAGCGTCGCATATCCACATGAGGAAGTTCCCGTCTTCCGATCAGAGAATGAATTTTTACATTGGGTTTTCACCATTGGGTTTTGGAGTTCAACATGGCTCCCATTGTATAGAAAACAATCAGCCAGCGTGCCGCCGCGCGCGCGCGCGCGCGCTGGCGATTGGCATTTGTGTAGACAGTGTCGCGTATCCAAACGAGGAAGTTCCCATCTTCCGATCAGAGAATGAATTTTACATTGGGTTTTCACCATTGGGTTTTGGAGTTCACATGGCTCCCATTGTATAGAAATCAATCAGCCAGCGTGCCGCGCGCGCGCGCGCACGCGCGCGCGCGCGCGGCGCGCAGCTGCGCGCGCGCGCGCGCGTTGGCGATTGGCATTTGTGTAGACAGTGTCGCATTTCCACATGAGGAAGTTCCCGTCTTCCGATCAGAGAATGAATTTTTGCATTGGGTTTTCACCATTGGATTTTGGAGTTCAACATGGCTCCCATTGTATAGAATCAATCAGCCAGCGTGCCGCCGCGCGCGCGCGCGCGCGTTTGCGATTGGCATTTGTGCATGCAGTGTCTCATATCCACATGAGGAAGTTCCCGTCTTCCGATCAGAGAATGAATTTGTACATTGGGTTTTCACCATTGGGTTTTGGAGTTCAACATGGCTCCCATTGTATAGAAATCAATCAGCCAGCGTGCCGCCGCGCGCGCGCGCGCGCGCGCGCGTTGGCGATTGGCATTTGTGTATACAGCGTCGCATATCCACATGGGGAAGTTCCCGTCTTCCGATCCCAGAATGGATTTTTACATTGGGTTTTCGCCATTGGGTTCTGGAGTTCAACATGGCTCACATTGTTTAAAAATCCATCAGCCAGCGTGCCGCCGCCGCCGCGCGCGCGCTGGCGATTGGCATTTGTGTAGACAGTGTCGCGTATCCAAACGAGGGAAGTTCCCATCTTCCGACAGAGAATGAATTTTACATTGGTTTCGCCATTGGTTTGGAGTTAAACATGGCTGCCCATTATTATAAGAATCTATCAGCGGCATGCCGCCGCGCGCTGCGCGCCGCGCGGCGCGCGCGCGCGCTTTGCTAGTCTGGCGGCCCGACAGTTGTCGCATTTCCACTTGGATATCGCGCCAGTCTTCCGATACCAGAATGAATTTTTACATTTGGGTTTTCGCCTTTGTTGGGTTTTCGCCTTGGGTTTTGGAGTTCAACATGGCTCACGTTGTATAAAAATCTATCAGCGGCATGCCGCCGCCGCGCGTGCGGCGGCGCCGCCGCGCGCGCGGCGGCGCGTTGGCGATTGGCATTTGTGTATACAGTGTCGCATACCCACATGAGGAAGTTCCCGTCTTCCGATCAGAGAATGAATGTTTACATTGGGTTTTCGCCATTGGGTTTTGGAGTTCAACATGGCTCCCATGGTATAAACAGTCAATCAGCCAGCGCGCGCGCGTTGGCGATTGGCATTTGTGTATACAGTGTCGCATATCCACATTGGGATGCGTTCGCCCTCCGATAAGAGAATGATTTTTTACATTGCGCGCGCGCGCGCGCGCGCGCGCGCGCGCGTTGGCTCTTGGCATTTTTGCACTCAGTGTCGCATATCCACATGATTGGCAGTTCTGCATTCGATGTCGCATATCCACATTGGGATGTCCCCGTCTTTCGATCAGAGAATGGATTTTGACATTGGGTGTTTGCCGTTGGGGTTTTGAGTTAAACATCGCCCCCATTGTATAACATCGATCAGCGGGCGTGGCAGGCGTGACCTGCCCTTGCACGCGGGGCGCCAGGGCGGTCGCAGGGGCGTTTTCAGCGACCTAGTTGGCCCCGCCCCCATGTTGTTTTCTATAGGCGCGCTACAGCGCCGGGAAAAACCATGTTTTAATTGTCCCCCCAAACTATTTTTTGAAAACAAATTTTAGACATGAGCCTTTTAGGGCCTGGGCCCAAGCTCGGACGTTCGACCTGGTCGAGCCCCTAGCCCCTGGGCCGCCTGGGCCCAGGGGCCATGATTCGACCGGGTCGAAAATCCGATATTGGGCCCAGGGGCTACGTTCGAAACTCGAAACATCCGATCTTGGGCCCAGGGGCTAAGGTCGAACATCTTATGTTGGGCCCAGGCCCCCTATGTTCAACCAGGTCGGACATCCGACGTTGGGCCCATGGGCTATGTTCGTCTTGAAGTCTTGGCAGGGCCCACCAACATCGGATGTTCGACCTGGTCGAACAGAACCCCTCTGGCCCTCTGGGCAGTCTCCTGGCCTTTCTGGGCAGCCTCTCAGACTCTCCCTGGCCTTTCTTCCTCCAGCCCGCGCCGCAGGATCGATTGGCGTTCGCCGCGATTGGCGCTGCCTTCGGTCCGCTGCTGCAGGCGCCAGGCGCCGCGCCGAGCCTGCCGCCGCCCCTGCCCACGCCCCCTCCCTTCCACCCCTTTTTCCCCCGCCACATTCCAATATATATATATATATATATATATATATATATAGGTGTGTATGAACGGCAAATCAATATATGTGTCATATGTTTATACGTGTGCATGTATGTATCGATATATGCATCTCTCTATATATATATATGTTCATACACGCATACATATGCATATACATACACCCCCCCCCTCCCCCGCCCATCCTAAATCCACCCCTGGCGCGCACCCCTCCCCGGCCCCCTCCCCCCCCAGCCCCCCCATCCACCCTGCCTTGCATGCAGCAGGTTCGCGCCGCGTTCGACGTGGCGACCATGATTGTATGTGTGTGGGTTGCGTGCGTACGCGCTGCTCAATGCATGTATCCAGCGATGCACAAACATTTGCTTGTTGCATACATGTGCGGCATGTGCGCCAACGGTTCCAAGCATTTCTTTTGTTTATCCGATGCTTCGAACGTCGCACCATGTGCGCAATCTTGTGTAGATCCATGCAACACTACCAAGATGCAGCACGCTGGCGCATCCCAAATTTTATTTAAATATGTATGTATGTATGTATGTATGTATGTATTTATATATGTATATCTACTTATGTATATATCAGTATCATACATTCGTACATACATGTATACACACGCACTAAAATACCAACACCTTATTATCATTTCTACAACGTAATAACACCCTGCATTTCTAAACTACCACCATACATGTGTATATATATATATATATATATATATATATGCGTGTATATATATATATATATACATATATACATACATACACACATTATATATATACATATACATATATATATAAATATAGAAAACATAGGAAAAACACATGATCGCGCGCGTGGTGGCGCTCGCACAGCACTGCAGCGAAACGCAGCGAAACCCAGCTGAATCCAGGGAGGAGCATGGGCTTCGTTGAAACGCGTGGTCCAGAGTTGTTTTCTCGCGCAGACGCGAGGCGAAAGAGTGATGGGCTGCCAGCTGGCCAGCTCAAAGCCAATCGCACCACAAAGGTGCCAACCGAACTGGTTGCAGGCTCGCTCAGGGGCAACCCAGAACAACGTTTGAAGTTTTCAGGCAGCGCGCGCAAAACGGAAAACATTGGACACGACGGGGAAAACACAGGGAAAACACATGGGTGGTTCCACCACTGTTTTCCCTATGTTTTCCCTGCGTTTTCCCATGTTTTCCACCACGCCACGCCCACAGGGGGAAAACATGGGAATACACAGGGAAAACATGGGGAAAACAGTGGAAATATAACGCATTTGTTTTCCCACTGTTTTCCATGTGTTTTCACTGTTTTCCGCGTTGCGCGCCTTGCTTGGGAACTTTTCCATGTGTTTTCACTGTTTTCCGCGTTGCGCGCCTTGCTTGGGAACTTGGAAGTCTGCAAGTACATTGCCGTTTCGTTCAGCCAGCCTTTTTTCATATAGCGCGATTGCTCTTCAGACGCGGGCCCTGCAATTTCGCGCGCCCCCACTAGCGCGGACAGTTTGCGTGCGCTGTGGGCTCTAGTGGTGTGATCCGCCAAGCGCTGGTCCAGGGCAGCAAGTGTCAGCCCAGAACTCTTTGTTCCAATGCTTCTGCTGCGTTTCCACTACGCAACGTGTTTTCCCTGCCCAGGGCAGCGTTGCGCGAAACCTTTTCGCGTCGCGTGGTTCTCGCTTGGGCGATTTCCTTTTTTCCGCGCGCTCAGATCTTCAGGGTGGGTGGTGAAATTTTTGAGTTTCAATGCTTGTGTTCCCAAGTTGGACTGCTATAGTCAGAAGATTTCAATGTTTTTTTACGAGATTTACATTGTTTGTTTAATGGTATTTTTTCAAGATAGAGTTTGAACATGAGACAGAACATGTTTACACACACATATATATATGTATACACATATAAAACAACAAACATATATATATATATACACATACATACATATGTATATGTAAATTTGACATACATGTGCATATAAGCACATGCGCGTTTACACATACAAATGTATATGTTGTAGATGAACGGTTAAGCCTGCTTAGACATTAGTGTGCGTATATATCTGTATGTATGGCATACGCTCACAAGCGCAGACCATACATATATATATACATATAGAAATACATGTGCATCAATATGAGATATATATGTACATATATATATATACATAGATGCTCAGATCTATTGGCGGTTGCGTGGGGCGTGCGTGCGTATGTATGGATGTGCGCTCTGAGGATTTGAAGAGTTGGGATGCCCTCGGGGTGCCTGGGCGCCAGGTGCTTTCATGGCTGCGAGCAGCTACGAGCAGCGCCAGTTCCATGAGCTCGGCGAACAGGACCATACTATGCACTCGGATGCCTCGGATGAAGGACGCCGCTGGTTGGGTGCTTTCATCGCGTCCTTAAGCGTCCGCTTTCCTCGCGCCCTTAAGCGTCCGGTTTCTCTGTGCCCTTAAGCGTCAGTTTTCCTGGTGTCCTTACGCGTTTTTCTTTGTGTCCTTAAGCGATCGTTACCTTCTTGCCTTACATTCGTGTTGGGGGCAGTCCCACTACTCCATCTAGGCCCCCCTGGCCCCCACCCTTGCATCCTTGCATCTTCGAACTGTCGCTGGGATTCTGGGGGGCCTTGCATCCTTTCTTCTGCGCCTTTAAATTCGAAACTCATTGAAAGGATGGCGTAACCTTGCAATTCTCAAGGCGCCCTTGCATCCCCGCCTTTCGGGCCCATGTGTTGGCATGTGTTACGCTTGGCCTTCAGCTGTGCACCGCGAGCTTGCATGAGTCTTGATTGCATGACCGTTTTTGATTGGGGCGGGGGGGGGAGAAGGGCAGCGTTGGCCGAAAAGGAACGAGGGCACATCCTGATCTTACTGCTACTGCCAGTCGTTCTGCTCCTGCATATGCCCCCGCTCGCACTCGCGCCGCAATGCTTGCGTCTACTCCTGATCCTTCTTCCATCTTCCCCGCTTGGCCTCCTCCGCGCCCTCTCCCAGCCCTACCACCCATTTACTTGCTCATGAGTTTGCTTATCCTCTTGCCACCCGCCCCCGTCGCCTTCATCAATGGCTGCCAGACATTGTCGCAGACCCTGCCCCCGCCATCGTCGCCAACAGCGAGGTCGACGATGACATGGCCGACCAGGTTTCGAACCCCAGCACCTCTTCGCTCGCCTCACCAGCTGGAGCAACCCCCGTGAGTTCCCCGAGATCCGACTTCAGCGAGTTTTACGAGGACAGCGGGCTGCTTGGGGCAACGCACTTCGCATCCATCCCTTATGCACTCAGGCTATGTGGGGATGCAGCTGGCATGCAGGATGCGAGCCACTTTAGTTTTCAAGTGTCCACGTCTGTTCTCCATGTTCGTGTTTGGAAAGGTTTTCGTTCTGACGTATCTGGTGTCTCTCGGGGTGAGGGGCCCTGAGCCTTTAGCGGGGGGGGCTCATGTTCTTGGTCCACATTCTGGTTGTTGCGTTCTGATTGTGATTGGAAAGGAATCAGGAGGAGTGTTGAAGGAATGGCAGTTGCACTCGTGATCAGCAGAGGTCGTCGTCGTCGTCGTCGTTGAGGACGTGGAGATGTCTTCTGCCGACGAATTGGA